>PVKZ01003200.1:100000-150887 GCA_004027375.1 Macroglossus sobrinus
TCCCCTTTACAGGTGTGGGGAATGGGCTGATAGCAATCCCAGCAGAGATCTTCCTTTGTTCTGAAGGTGTCCTCCTGGCCTGGCTGCAGGGAAGATCAGGATATTGAGGTCTCTGATTGTGGCTTGATTAACCTTTTAATTCTCTAGCCTCCTCCTTACATTAACTCCTCATCAAATTTGGCATGAAAACCACTTCTTCGGTTCTTCTGTATAATATAAAACTTATATTAAATAAATGTGTATGTTCTTCTCCTGTTAATTCTTCTCAGTTTAATCTTCAGATCCAGACAGGGACCCTAAAAAAGTCCAGAAAATCTTCTTCATCCCTTACATTCTGGTTTGTTTTGCAAGGAATGAGAATAAATCATGCTCTTTTGACATTAATTTCTAAATGCTTGAGGAGTTTTGCTCTTTGAAATTTTATGTAAACTAGAAAAAAAAATAAATTGAGAGTCAGACAGAACTTGGAGTAAATCGCTTGTCCCGTTCTACTTGAGCACAAGATTTAACATCAAAGCCTCAAGAACAACATAGGCACGAGAGGGATAATAAGAATTGTGTTGCCCTCTAACAAATGGCAAAGACTATTAGATGAATTGAGAGCAGTTGACTCATAGCAGGGATTTCAGGTCTTCCTCACTAATAAAAGAAATAATGATGCCCTAAGGTCAAATGACTCATATATCATTGTTATGGGTTAACTTCTTGGTTTATCCAGAATCTTACGTTAGCATTTGTGGAAAATGCTGGAGGTTGGATGCCAAATTGGAAAAGACAAATATTCTATAAAACGCTTTGGATGGGGCATGGGAAACAACAGCCAACTTGCTGCATTCCCACATTTGATGGCTGTCAGCTAAGGAAAGTAATCAAATTGTGATCATTTAGACTAAAATACACATAAAGCTGTTTAATAATTAGAAACAAGCAAACCAAAAAAAAGAAAGAAAAGCAAAAACTGATTAAGAAAGTTAGTGTCCCACTTGGCACTCAGGTGTAAACTGTGAACACTTTTCTTCCTCATCTCAGGCTGTGTTGTGGACCTGCTACACAGATCACCTAGACGGTGTTTGGATGGTACATGTTGTGCAGTCCACTCATTAAACATACAATATTGGAATGGAAACAGTCCTATAGAAGTCCAGGAAAAGACACACACATTGGGAAGCACAATCTGACTGAATAGTCCCAGATGTCACCAACGACCTGCTGGAGTCGACAGCCAGACTAGGCGTGCTGGCCCCCACTAGCTCTCACTCCTTTCCTACCTCTCTGTCACCTAGCAGTAGCCTCCTCAGTGCCCCTTTCACTTCTTTGTTCCTGAGGGTGTAGATCAGGGGGTTCAGGAGCGGGGTGACAATGTTGTAGAAGAGGGTGAGGAACTTGCCCTGGTCCTGGGAGGCGCTGTTCCCTGGCTGCATGTACATGTAGACAATGTTTCCATAGAACAGGGAGACCACGGTGAGATGGGAGCCACAGGTGTTGAAAGCCTTGTGCCTTCCTGAGGACGATTGGATACTTAACACGGCCCTCACAATGTGGCCATAGGAGACCAGAATAAACACCAGAGGGGACAGCACAATGCCCACTGCCAGGACAAAGACGGTGCCCTCGATGGCAGCTGTGTTGACACAGGCCAACCGGATCAGGGCAGGCATCTCACACAGGAAGTGATCCACACTGCGGTGCCCACAGCGGGGTAGGTGTAAGGTGATTGGGGACATGACTAAGGAGTTGGCCACCCCACAGCCCCAGGCCACCGACACCAAGGCTAGGCAGAGGCAGGGACTCATGATTGCCATGTAGTTCAGGGGCTTGCAGATGGCAACAAACCGATCATAGGCCATGACAGCGAGGAGCAGGCACTCCACGCCACCCAGAGCCAAAAACAGGAACAGCTGAATGGCACAGCCTGTGTAGCTGATGGTCTTGTCACGTCCACTCAGGTTGTAGAGCAGCTGGGGGATGGAGCTGGTGGTGAAGCTCAGGTCCAGGAAGGAGAGGTGGGTGAGGAAGAAGTACATAGGTGTGTGTAGGCGGGGGTCCAGCCGGGACAGCAGGATGATGGTGGTGTTGCCCACAAGGGTCAGGAGATATGCAATCAGGATGACCACAAAGAGGATCCCCTCCAGGTGGGGGTGGTCAGAGAACCCCAAAAGGATGAAATTTTCCTGGGTGCTCTCATTGGCTCCATCCATCTCTACTATACCTGAAGAGGAAGACTGACACTAACAACAATAACAGGTGACATACGGTAGCACTTACACAAGCCAGGCATTCTACACTTTTTATGTTTATTTACTTATTTAACACTAATAACAGTGATGTGGACTTAACAGTCTTATTATCCCAGACTTACAGAAAATGAAACTGAGGCAGATGTGTGTTAAGCAAACAATCATATTGCAGAAAAGGCAGAGTGGATTCTGAACTGAGGACACAGGGCTCTGAGTCCCCACCCGCTACTGCCAGCACAGCCTCTAATCCTGGTTCTTGAGACTCAAAGTCCTGAGCTGTTTGCTAAACCCAAAATGGAATCTCAGGGTAATCAAGTAATAACATTTACTCTTTAACTGAAAGACACACCTTATTCATTTGATCGTTATTGTTTAGGTAATTTTTAAGTACTTGAATAGATAAATAATATATGAAGTAACTGAATATTATTAAAGCAACACACACATACCATTATTCTCTCTCTTAATTGCATCTGGTTTTTAAGAAATAGAGTACTTTTTTCTTTCAAAGAACTATATGCTGCTTGAGGAAAATAAAATCACAAATTTGTAACATAATATAACTTTAATGCAGTAATTTGCACACATGTGCAGAAACTCTATCAAACTGCAATCCCAAGTATTGATCAGATTTAAACACAGCAGGTCTTCAGTAACAGAGCTAGTCTCACAGACAGACACCAGGGGCCCACATCACCACTTCAGGCTACAGCTCCAGCCTCCCTGCTGCCTTGTTACAGTCCCTTAGCCAACAAGATATAGTCAGACTTGGAAAGCTCTTTGCCTTGTCATAGTTTTCTCCTCTCAAATGGTAATATTCAAACTACCTTATTTATTTTATAGATATGTCTTGATATTTTTTAATATGAAAGAAAGTTGGTAAATATGAAAGTTGATATGTATGTTACAAAAAGCTTATGTGTCATACATTCAAGGAATGGGAAACCAAGCTCATGTGATTAGGCAGAGAAATTCTGAAAAAAAAAAAAAAAACCTCTAATGAGAAGAAACTAACCTTAACATACATTCAAACGTATCTTGAAAATACAATATTTAAACCATGATAATCGCATGGGGGAGTGTGAATCACTCATTTCCTCCTTTCACCAAAACAAATTACAAATCAAATATTTAAACATTAAATAAAGTATTATGAGAAAGCATGAAAGCTGTTCTCTATTTTTTCCTGATGCTCTGAGATTTAGATAGATCTCATTAGGCCAGTTGCAATTCCCTAAAGCTATAAGGCAAAATGCTAATAAGTTTTCATATTTTAATAAATCAATACTATAAGAAACACTACTAGTGAAGTATAAAAAATAATTAAAATACTAGAGAAATTCAACATGATAATTAAAAGGCTTCTTTGTTTAATATTTTTTTCAAGAAATTAGCAAGAAAACATGGAACAAAATAAAATATGTAATAACTTGAAGTAATAATTCACAAGTAGAGTAATATGAAAACATGACTTAAAAACATTAGAATTCTTCTCACTGATGATTAAAGATATAAAATTAAAATATGGATGTAAAGATATTTGCTTGTTAAATAGGTAAATATTTTTAAATGTGGTATA
This sequence comes from Macroglossus sobrinus, assembly GCA_004027375.1. Classification (NCBI taxonomy): domain Eukaryota; kingdom Metazoa; phylum Chordata; class Mammalia; order Chiroptera; family Pteropodidae; genus Macroglossus; species Macroglossus sobrinus. The sequence continues at coordinate 103,817 of PVKZ01003200.1, forward strand.
TACAGATCTGGGAGAAGTGCAGGGAAATAAGCCCATTCTCTTGACCTTTTCATAGAAATTTAAATTGGAATAGAATGTTTGGAGGGATCATAGAAAAAGATCACTAGTTAAAGTGGACAATATTAAAAAACCAAGTATATATTTAAAGTTGTGGAAATGATTTCATAAACAATGACGACTTTATGAGCTAGAAACAAACAACTCATTGATGGAAATAAGCACGTGTGTGATTTCACCCAGATATTTTCTTCCAAAAATCATATTAATTTTAAACAAGGTGAAAGCAAAATCTAATGTACAGTGAGGTTATGTATAACATTTTCTGGTCACAAACTCTCTATGTGCATATATTTACATTAAAATAGATATAATATTGAAATATATGTGCTAAATTATTAAATGACTTACTTCTGGAGTATGAGTTGGAGTTTAAGGGAGACTTTTAGTTTTACATGATCCCTTCTTAATAATAATCTATAATCATGAGTTATTATGAAATTAAAAAATAATATATATACAAGTATGTTTATAGTATAATAAAATATTTAGAAAATTTTCCTGTGAATTATTTTTTCTAAATCTGTTAATAAATCTGTCGTTTTAACTTTATTATTGCTCCTTTACAGACCTCATTGACCCATCCCCCTTAATAAATCTTTTAAAATAAACTGAACAAGAAAAATAAGCAGGAAGGAAGGCAAGAAGTTAGGAAGAAAACAAGACTGAAAGAAATTTTCAATCACCACAATACAACCAGTGTTTTAAAGCAAACTGCTGCACAATTTCCTGATCCAAAAAATGTGAATTCTGGGAAATAAGAGAAAAGTAGACCAAGGAGCAGAAAGGAAGTGAAAAGTAGGGACAGGGTGCGGCTCCACGTAGACAGAGTGGGGTCGTCGAAACCCTTCGGGGCTGGTTTGAGGCCTTTGAGAGAGAAGGTCATGCTGACACCGGCGTCTAGGAAGCAGATGGAACGGTGTCGCCCGGCCCTGCCTACCGCACACACCTGTCGGGTGTACGCGGCCTCCCGGGAGGACAGCGGACCTTGGCTCCGAGCGTTCTGGGAAGGGTAGCACTTCGTCCCCGCACGTTCCTACTCTGGAAGGCGGGCGACAGCTTCCTCCCCCGCGCCAAAGCGCTCTGGGATCAGTCTTGAGGTGCTGCCCTGCTGCGCCCAGCGTACCCGCAGGCCCTTCCACAACCGCCGAGAGCATCTTCGCGTCAACCCGGTTGCTCGCCTGTGCTCACAAGTAGCGGATTTTACTGTACGCCACGGGGCTTGTCACTATTCCACCGGTAAGAGGAGCGGTGGGGCAACGTCCATCTTTTATACTTGACACAGTGGAGAAGCTGAAGAAATGGACAGTTAACTTGCTCATTGTGGCATCCAAGTCCCCTTTGCATGGGCAGCGAAGCTAAGGGACCGGCGTCCTGCGCTAAGCCTGACAGCCTTGGGCTGGCTCAGAGAGATGCAAGGGACCTGGCCTAGTGACTAAGAACGCACGGATTTTCTTGACTTTGCGTGCGATTGCAGACAGCAGAGCGGCGCGCCTGTAGGAAGTGGACGATCGCTTTTGTACAGCGTTTGTCTCATCTGTGTACTGGGAGTGTGCGGGCTGACAGTGCACCAGAGGTGGAGGTGTCCTCCCTTTGGATGCTGGTCACACAGTGCCAACACCCCTTCCCCAGGAACACCCGCATTGGAACCACAGGTCAAAGAAATGTGTTTTTTAGTTCCTGGAGGGCAGGTGGTCACATAATTAAAGATTTTAGTTCATTTCCAAAGCATTTTTAATTTTGAATTAAAGAGATTTAAAATCACCAAAACTGTGGCTACAATGACAGATGACAGAAGCCAGGACACTTGTTTCCAGAGTGGGGAAAGGGGTTCCTCTTCCCAGCCAAGAGTGACATTTCTCCCACCAACCCCCAGGAGGTTGATAATCCCCTTTTCAATGCTTTATTTTTAATGCAACTCACATCTTAGATCTCATCTCAGTCCTCCTGACAAATCTGTTTTTTCTTAACAAACTCCAATACCAACATAAAAAAAAAACTTTTATTTTGTGCTTCTTTATACTTTGTCTCTTCTGCACTTCTATATCTGATTAGAAATTATTTAAAAATTATTTTGCACTATAACTTTATTGTTTTGTTACAATAAAATAACATGAGTTGCGATGTATGTTTGCCTATAGATTGTATGTCATAATCCTTAAACTTTCCAAATGTTCTTTATCTTCTATTTTTCTATTCCTTTGAGGCATTCTATATGGCTTTTTCATTAACAAATCAATAAAGAACTACAAACTTAAGAACTGAACTGTTGAATCCAGAAATCCACTCACCGTTTTCATGTGTGCTACCAAGTACCATTAAAAGTCAGACAACCAGAGGCACAGATCTAGCTGGAGGACATCCATGCAACATCTTCTCCCACCTGGATTTACACAGGTGTTACACCTAGGTGTGACTGCACACTCAGAGAAAATTAAGGTGCTCTCCTGTCCCTGGCCCAGCTCTCTATAAATGAGTGGACTGTGGTATTTTCCCATAGAGTTTTGTGGCACTTTTCTCCAGTGATGTTGCTCTCTTGAGGAAAGACCAGAGAAGGACGCTAATGTTGATCTGAGTTCATCCATAGCCTCTTGCTCTTGGGAAGCTTATGAAGCCACAGGGGTCATTAGTAGAGATACTGAGGTGTGCTGTGGGCACCTGTCACATCAAGCTCTCCAGTTCCCACAGGGTCCAGGCATAAAATTAGGGCCATGAGAATTTGTCCCTTGATCTAAAAAGGATTTATTACTTTATGTAAACAAAATTGGTGACTTACTTCATTGTTGTTCTATGAACATAAACACTCCTGGGCTATTTGCTCCCTTCCCCTGTTCTCAAGAATTATGTGTCTAAAATATAACTGAGGCATAATCAGTTCCATCCTACCTCCTTTGTTTCCTTCTTAGATCTACTGAAAATAGAGAAAGAGTGATTTGACATTTTTTTTACTAAGAATTTTATGTATGAAAAAGAAAGAACCCATTGTCCTAGATAGTTTATTATTAATTTAAGAAGTTAACATGGTGAACTATTTTGTTCCATTTACTTATGTAGTTTTATTTTGGGATTGAAAGGTAGATTCAGCATATGTCAATTTTTACTTCAGTTTCAAAAACTAACTGGGGAAACTGAACAAGTGTGAGCCCCTGATGTAGTGATTGTATATATACGACTGTGTTTTAAGCGGCAACTATGATATCACAGGGCTAAAATTTTAAATAATAATAACAAAGTATAAATGAATACAAACTGAGTCCTTGCACTCAGCCAGACAGTATCAGAGAATAATCAGATTTGTTTGAGTCAATTAACTAAGGAATTTGTTGAAATAATTACTTGGGTACTTTTGGGTAGATTTTGTCACAGAATCAGAGAGTAAAGAGAATATTCCATGTAGGTGAATGCATAGAATAGGGAGACTTGTAGAATGTGTATTCCGTTCATATGCAGGCCACCTGCAGCCCTCCCTCTTCCTTGGAGAATGGAAAAGCAGCTCCCCAGAAACATGTGTGGAAGGTCCATGTTTGGAGAGCAGTGGGTTTAATAAATCCCACTGTTCTCAATTTCTCTGCCCTTTGGGACACTAAGAGTTGAAATAACCACTCTAAATTTGCTTACTTCCTTCTGCCCTCTAATAAAGCTATTTCACTTCCTATCATCTCCACATATTACCCTCCTCCCATTCCCTTCCTTCAAGTCCCTCCCAACATGCTAGAATAATTAGCTTTTAGTTAATTCACTTGACAAACCAGTCACCTGATTTCAGGGTAAAATGATCAAATTAGTTATTTAAACAAGTTATCCAGTCTTCTGCTAAACATAGAAACTAGAATCTAATGTTAGGAGTTGACTTTTTAATCATTGTTCATGAATTTAGCCATTCTTTATAATGATGTGTGCTAGGAAAAAAAAAAAGTCCAATGCATAACAACAGAGGGAAGTGATAGAGAGTAGGCCCAAGACACCCTGTAGGGGTGAAGGTGGCCCTGCTCTGCAGTTTGGATGAAGAAGAACACATAAAGCATGAGTCCAATTTTTTTTTAAAAAAAGGTTTTAGTCCATATAATTTTATAAAACATTTTCCATGTTTCCAGCGAGTATAAGAGAGGTGATTATGTTGTACGTATGAGACAATGCACAATTCAAGATATCTCTGGGTTGTCACAGGGGATCAAAGTTCCAGGAGGGTCAGTGGAACCATACCTGGAGATAACAAGTCATTGTGTCACTAGAATTAGTCACCTCTGTAAACTCAGACTTCTATTCTAATTTTCTCTATACCTATACATTGATTTTACTAATTTAGCACTTGAAATGACTTTATTGGTCAGTGATTCTCTAGTTATAAATAATAATAATAATAATAATAATAATAATAATAATAATACCAGTGTAGCATATCACATTTCACAGATCACATTAAGTGTCGTCATTTAATTGTGCACTTCCAGTAAGACAATCATTTATTGCAATGGCGCTACTACTTTGGGCACTAAAAGGCTTAGTCCCACTGCTGCACTGAGGATGGACATAGAGGGCTGGAGCTCAGCCCGTTACTGTTGGGAAACTAATGCAAGAGCCCCGAGGAAGAAGAGGGGAGTCCAGACCATGGTATAGCAGCTGCGTGGTTGGGGCCAATGAATGGAGTGGGGCTGGTGAGGTCAAGGGAGGGTCAGCCAGAGTCTGGCCTGAGTAAAAGAATGGAGTGCCATCCACAGAGATGAAGAAGCCGTGTGGTTGTGGTTGTGTGTGTGTGTGTTTTCTTTAGGGGAAGACTTCTGGGGGAGTCTAGGCTAAAGTTTTAGGTATGTTGAGTGTAAAATGCGTATTTTGATGGCAAGTAGACAACAGAATATAGAAGTCTGGCATTCAGAAAAAAAAAAAAACGGAAAAGAAAGTAAAAAGAAGGTGAGGTAATCAATATGGATTGAGAGGACTTTATTGGTAAGGAACTCGAAATCCAGAGAAAACAGCAGAGATGTTTCAGGAACTGGGAAGGGAAGGATAAGGGTCACAGCAGAAGAGGCACAAAGCTCTGTGAATCTCAGAATGCAAGGGATGGAGAAAGACTTATGTTGGTTTAATGACTAAGATAAATTATAAGACACACAGTGTGATGGCAGAATTTGAGGGAAATAGTGGAGACCAATTTGCTGGTTTCAGAGGCTAAGGTGGCATTTCTGGGACCCCTGGTTCATCCCTTGACATGATAGAAGGCCTATCTGGGGGCCTCCTTCTCGCCCATTAGGCTTTCTTGTCCTGATGAATGGGCAGAGTCCCTGGAAAGTGAATCTCAGACCAGTGGCTTTGTATCACCCGGTTCCTGTGGGGAACAGGTCCTACTGCTCTGAGTATATGTTCTCAGAGTGACTTCCATCACCAGGCACTGGCACTGCCATGACTCAAGCACTCAGTTGTTAACCCCGGTGATGGAGTGGCTAACACCCAAGCATGTGCTTTTTTCCCCCAGATCACACATGGAGGAAGCCCAAAGACATGCCTAGTCTGAGAGTATTGAAAGAGATGTTATTATTGCCACTGTTCACAAATGAGAGATCAAGGGGGAGAACATTTGCTGAGGATTATACATAAGTGTATCAAACATGAATGCAGAAATCTTAGTTTAATATAGGATTCACCAATAAGGTATGTAGATCCATCTGGAAATAGAGTTTGATGAAACTGTTCCATTTCTAAAGTTATATTCTATATGGACCTTCAAATGCAAAACATCTAGAAAATAATATTTAAAAACCTAGAAAGAAAAGTATGTTACTGGAAAGTACGTTATTGAAAAATAAGCAAAAGATTTTAGTAAAAAAAAAAATATTCCAAGAAGAGAGAAACACCATAAAATTTTTGCTGCAGTTAAAAAGGAGAGTTAAAGTTTTGGCAGATGATTATTAAAATTTACTAAATCTACCATTAATAATAATTATTTAGCATTTAGCATTTGGTATTGAGCATTTTGGCACTTGGTTAGCAATTATTTATTAGCTACAAATACTCAGAAAGATGGTGGCAAAGCTAGCCTTCAATGATAAGAATTTTATTGAGAAAGTACAAAATATACATTAAAAATAAGTTAAATATTATTATTGTTTCATCATTATCTTTATATTGAATTTAAGTAGCAAGTTGAATTTAGGCAATCCAATCAATCATAACCTTAAATATTTACCAAAGCACTGTGAGCCCAATGTCATACTGTGCCTGTGTAAGTAGCCAACACTGGTTGGGGAGCTGTATGTCTGAGCTCTGACAACTGTCAAGGGTCAAAGAACTAGTTGAATTAGAATTCTGAGAAATTTCTACTCAAAAACATGTATCCACAGACAAAGGGAAAAAGTTGCAACCCCAAAGGCGTATGATGTGGGTTTCAGTGATATTAGATTCAGAGGAATGAATTTCCTAATCCTCAAAAATCTATCTTGGAATAGAGGATTAAAAAAACAATTTAATAGAATCACAGCAGTTGTGAATCTATAAAGGGATGGTTCTGAATATATTAATCTAAAAGGAAATAGGAAGTGAAACAATAAGTATAATGCAAAAAAGTAAGGAACAAGAAAGGACAGAGGGAAATAGACACAGAGGCAAAGAAACAAGAGAGAAGGGAGAGTATGAGAGAAGAGAAAAGGAGAAACACAACTGCAGTTCTGATGTAGGAATGACACCGGACAGTTCTCAGTTTAAGAACTACCACTGCTAATGGATAAGATGCAGGCGACTTGAAATAAAAGGTTACAAAAGGAATAAGAAATGATAATGAATGTGTAGATATCTTTGTCTAATGCAAGATTTGTCCATTTAAAGACACTCATCAGGAAGTGTGTGGAGCCAACTAGACAAGGAGTGATGAGATTGTTCTATTTCTAATATTATTATGCTCCACAACTCTCCTCCAAGAATAAATATTTCATATATTGTCTTTTATACCTATGGAAAAATGTCCTTAGCAACAGTGACTAAGTGCTGGCTTAAATGGGGACACCTGTTGAGACTTCCTTCTCACTTGCATATTTTCCACTTCACTCCAGGAAACATCGCTGTGCTTAGAGTGCTTCTGGGGAACAGAATTTTAGGAATGGTCATCTCTAACTGTAGAAGAGGGGTCAGAATGACCCCCAGATGCCCAGTTTCCTGATTCTGCTTCTGTCATAGGTGGCAGGACAAGAGGAGCTGTGTCACAGATGAAGAAATAAGGCCGGAGAAGACCAGTAAACAGCTGGTTGAATGTGTAGATGTAACACCCACTGGTGAGGTTATAAAAGGAGATTTCGCCGGCTTCATAGTCCAAGAAAATTCCGACGCAACGAGGTCGTTCCAGGTGCAGGAGGGGTACAGATGGGGAGGCTAGGACCATGTACTCGTTCCCTTTCAGCAGCCACATGGCCCAGACTCCGTTCTCGGGAGATGGCGTGGTTTCCCCCTTCCTTGGCACTGCGTCTTGACAGACTCCTAAACCCCACTCCGCTCTTTCCCCAACCATGACCTCCCAGTAATGCCTCCCTGATGAGAAGTTCTGCAAACCCAGGATACAGGGCCACGTGTCAAATCGCTCCGAGTTGTTGGGGACATCCCGCCACAGTTCTCCGTCCTGCACACTGCGCAGGTCAGCAGTCAAGAGGAGGCTTGGATGTGCTGTTGCAGGATCCAGCTTTATATCAACTGGGGAAATAATTCGGGAGACATGTAAAAGCATGAAAAAGGCTGGTAAAAGCTTGATACTGAGCAGATACACCATTCTTCATTCTAATAACTCCTAGAGAAAACAAAATAAGTATTTTACCTTGTGGGTCACTGAGAATCTTCCTCATCTCTTTTGGGTGTATCCCACTTCCACCCCTACATGATCCAGGGCTCACTAGCACCCACTGAAAACACGAGCACTAATGCCATGAGACAGCAAGTGCATGACTGGTCAGCATCCTCCAACCTACACCCAAAGCACTTGGGTGCTATTAGGAGTATCATTCACATTTAAAATAAAAATTAAATACCCCTTGAGATGTATTTTTTTTGTCTCAAAAACTATAGGACAATTTCATTACTAGTAAATCCATCACCTTCAAGGCCATGTTTCTGTGGTATGCAGAATTCAGAGACAGCCCTCGTGCCCCTCAGATGCTGGTGGCACTCTCATAATGTTGTTATGCCTCATGACAAGAGGGGGGTCTATCTGGGTGGGTCAAATATAATCACATCAACCTTTTTAAAATCATAAAGTTTTCTCTAGTTATTGGGCTGGTGGCAGAAGAGAAAGTCAAGAAGATCTGTATTTGATTTTTCACCCTGACTTTAAAGATGCAGAGGGTGCCCCATGAAGAAAAAGGCAAGTGACCTTCAGCTGACAGTCAATAAGAAAATGGGAAGCTCAGTCCCACAGCCTTGTGGCAACACATGATTCTAACAACCTGAATAAGCTTGGAAGTGATGTTTCCCCAAACCATTAATAGAAGCCGAGCCTGGACGACAACTTGTCTTGATCTTGTAAAACCCTAAGCAGAGAAGCCAGCTGATCCTACCTGGGGGTCTGATCTACAGAATTTTAAGCTTATGAATAGCTGTGATTTTAAGCAGCTAAGTCTGTGACAATATACAGCAATAGGAAAGTAATACTGATACTGTGAAATCCCAGGGCAATTGACCTGAAATTTTACTTATACACATAATTAACAAGAACATCTACATGTGAAATCTACATGCGAAGGAAAGATATAAAATATTTGATGTATTCTCTTTATAAACACTCAAAAAAGTAAATTTCATTAATATAGTCATATTTTTAATATCATAATATCAAATACCACTACTACAACTGCTGTTCTGATTTGTCTCTCAGTCACTTCTAGTGATGTTTTATTGATACCCACACCTGAGTGGGTTACTCATGTAGCACATCATCTATGCTGACCCATGTAACCACCCTCTAGGTGGCCAGTATCACCCCCACATTACACATGAGGACATTCAGAGTCAAAGAGTTTATGTAATTTCCCCAAACTCTAGAAATTATAAATAACAGGGATGGAAATGTGGGGTCTCTGTGGGGTTGTGTCAGCCTATTAACATGATAGATCTTCCCACATCATTCTTGTTTCTGGGCACTTCTGTATTCCATTTACAAGAAAATAAATCTGTGGTTTTTAATAAAGTCCATCTCCATTTCCTCTCTTTACCCCTTCTCTTTTAAACTCAGTCACCATAGCCAAACCACACCCTAACAATCTGTTCCTGCCTGTCTTCTCAGGGACCTCCACAGTGACCAGCAGGTGGACATCTTAAATGGATTCTTCATTGAGGTTCCTTCTCTCCTCTCCTGACACCAGTCAGCGTGCTTCCTCCCTCCCTGCTCATTCACTGGCCCACCACCTCTCCCTGGTCTCCTTGCCTGCTTTCTCTTCTTCTCCATCCCAGCAATGGCCTTGGAGCTGGGATCTCTCTTCTTTTTCTCAGCTCACTGCATTCTTGGGCTGGATGGCTCAGTGCTTTAGTGACATTCCAATCATATGCTTACTAATTCTAAATGCATATCTCCAGCCTAGACCTTACTCCTAAAAATCCCCATTTGTGAATTTATCATATGACCTGATATTGACATTTGGATAGTGAACATTCTTCACAACATTGTCCAAAACTCCAGCTTCCTTCCTCTGTTCTACCTGCAGCTGCACCCATCAATGTAAATGGCAACCTTATTATATCAATTTTTGAGATTTAAACCTGGAAACCACTCCCCTTCTCTAAAACCTCAGGTCTACCTGAGCAGCAAGTATTCTCAGCAATATCTTCAAAATATATAAAAATTCTCTTCATTCTCAGTACCTCCATAACCAGCACCATGGTTCAATTCATAATCATCTCTGAGGAATTATTGCTAAGATCCTAACTGCTCTTCCCACATCAAGCCCTGCCCCTCTGTAATTGATTCTCAATCAACCCCACAAAATATTAACCCAATTGTGCTATTTCTTCACGTACAACTGTTTATTGAATTCCTGTTTCATTCAGAGGTAAAACGTTCTGTTCAGTGGCCTGCCCATAGGGTCTTGCACTACAGGCTTGGCCACCGCAGCCTGGGCCTCCTCTGAGCTCCTGGACACCTCCCACCATCCTTCTCTGGAACACCGTACTCCAGATCTGATATCTGCTGTCTACCCTCTACCAGGTGAGGTCTTCCCAATCACAAAATTTAAAAGTGGATGCCATATCACCATAACTTCTGGTCATCCTCACTTTATGCCTTTTTTCAATATCCTATGTTATCTTCTAACATTTTCTGTATATTGCATAATGTAAGTAAATATTTGCAATATGAAGCTGTGAATCTGTAGGAGCTATATTCCAATGTTTAGAAAAGTAGCATAAAAAAACCATACTATTTATTGAAATGATTATTTAATGCAGTAAACGTAATTGGAAATGTGAGGACACAGATTCTGAAAGTGTAATAACTTGCAACAATTTATGTAGTTAGTATACATTTATCTTTCTATCAGAATATGGATTAAATCATTGAACAAGACTGGTAAAGACAGGTTTTCTCATTATGGGACAAAGTTGTTTCCCATTAAGTAGTGAAACCATTATGTTGTATAATGTAAGTCATAGTGTATTTTCACTGATTGGGATAAGTTCGATTAAAAAGAAAAGAAATGTAAAAAGCCAGGAATATTCAGTCAGTTATTTTTATGTGGCTTTTTAAACTCTCTAATTTAAGCAACTCACCAAGTGGACATAATAAAATAAACCAAACTTATTATTTGATACTCTGTAATGCTTTCATATTATTGTTGTTTTGTTTTGTTTTCAAATGCATTTCATTTAGTCCTTCAAAAATTACTATTTTTAGCATTTTATAAACAAGAAAATATATTTTTTGGAACTAATGTTACTCATATGACAACTGATAAGCCCACTGTTCTAATCAAATGCAGTTTATATGGGTGTCCGGGACTCTGAGGTTCTTCAGCACTGATCACATGGATTCCAGCCCCCTTTTCTACTGGGCACAGTGCTCTCTCTCCCATCCCCCTATCATTTACCTTTGCCATGAGACCCCCTCCTCCACCTGTAACTTCTGCTGGAAGCCTGTGCATCACTTCAGCACTGCCTCAGCAGCTGTGTGTGGCTCATGGTGACCTTCTTCCACCAAAGGCTACCAGCCAAGGGAAGGAGCTGCACTCTATCTGCAGGTCCAAGAATGAGATGATGTGATACAGAAGTCTCTGCGACCAATCACTAAACTAAAAACATGGTCTCAAAATAAAACTTTGGTAGTTCTACTCATCAAAGTTTGGGTTCTGCTTAGTACTGCACTGACTGGTGCAGGAATAGCCAGGTCACAGGCACCACAGTCCCCATGCTAAGATGCAGCCTACCTTGGAACTTTCTCAGCATCTCTCTCATCCCAGGGATGCGGCACCGTGTCTTCAGTTCCATAGGGATGGTCTCCAGTTCCAGCCGTGGGACACTCTTACTTCTGAGAAGAGCACAGAACCCAGAGCTTTCAGGCCCCCGCCAACCTCCTAGGCCTCTCCCAACCCATCCTCTGCTTCAGAAGGCAAACGTACCGGCTCAGGGCTCCCTGCACACCCTGAAAGTGAAAGAAAAATGGAAGCAGGTGTAAGACCTCCAAGCTCCTTTTGACTGATGTGGGACAAACCATGAACATCTCTTTAGGAATTATTAAAAATTATAAATGATAAAGATTAAGAATAGGAGACATGATCTTTCTTAATAAAAGCCAAAAATAGGCTGTTGTTGAACTTTCTCATAAATTTAAAATAATAGAATCAGTTTGCCTCTATTAGAATAGAATTAGACTGCATTAAATTTTGGGTTATACTCATGATATCTACTAGTTTAACTATTTTCCAAACTTATAATTGGCATTTAGATGTTTTAAGAGTTACATTTTGCAACAAATGTAGGTGGAGTTAAGGTAAAAACAGATCTTGAATATCTGTAGAATTTATGATGAGAACTAGTGGAAGATATAGACATAAAATGTTACTCTCAATATCTCTATAAGAAAACCCCAAATTCCTCATTCTTTGAACCATCATACCATATCTATGGACTCATATGTGAGTAGGTTACATAAGTGGATAAAAATGGGAGTCATCCATATCTAGCAACTTTTTATCTCAAGACAGATTATTAAATAAGTCAACTGCATTACATTTCTCCTCTTCCTCTAAAGATAATCACCTATCAGATTATCTGCTTTTTATAAAGCAGATAAATTATTAATTTTACTTTTCATGGGACTGGCAGGCCTTGGTCTTAACCATGGGGTGTAAAATGTAGCTTATTGGTACTGGAGAAGAAAGAAAGGTAGGGATAAAAATAAAAATAAATTATTTGAGTATATTCTCCCTAAGGGTTGTTAAAAAATAAATCTTTTAAACATTTACTTGGTGCTAATGAATTCTAATTTAAAATAAGTTGTGTTTTGAGATATGATAATGATTGCTATTGAAAATGCTGAAGAATACTGAAGTTCTTATGTTTATTCACTGTCTGAAATTTTTAAAAAATAATCCCCTTCTGACCCTTAGTTTGTCCACAAGGAAAAATGTATAGCAATAGCAACAGCAACAACAATTTTTTTTTTACTTATAGACATCTTGGAAACAAAATGGGACAAATTAAATAAAATGCTTTGTAAATCTCTTCATTTAATGACCACTGTGCGACCAGTGCCCTTGAGTCACTGTACTTGTCTGAGGATGCTAATTAGTTTAGAAACCATGAATGAGTACTGGGAATGAGCTAAAATAAAGTGTGCTCAGAAACTTTCTGTCACCATGATATGCATCCATTAGGGACAATATTTCTGATGCACTGGGAATAAAAATAAGTATCTCCTTCTCCCTGCTGTTTGTCTATTCAATAACCCCACGTAGGTTTTGAGCAAGCTACATAGAGCCTGTGTGTTTCCTTCCTGCTGTGCCTGAAGTAGGCATGTGAGATGGGTAAGGAATTAGCATTTGCCTTAAATTTAACATGAAAATTCTTAGCTGAACAATTTAAAATTTATTTGTTTGGCTGTTTCTTGAGACAGGTTACCAAAGACTTTTTGGATTAGCCATTACTAAATACAGCAAGGTAGTCATTGACAGGTTTCCTGTGAAGTTTTATGAAGTGTTTTTCAGCCAACATAATGTAGGTTGTCCTTTTCCTGTTTAATTTTATATAAATCATCCAATTAATTTTAATGTTTAAAAACATTTAAGTTTTTCTCTTTACTGGGCACCCTTTTAGATGCTTCTCTAAGGTCCCTCTGATGAAGACACTGTCCTAGTAAGTTCTGAATGTCCTATCCCTCAAGAGCAGTCTGCAGGCAGCTGCCTGTCCCCTTGGCCTCACCTCCAGCAGCCCCAGGGCTGGGCGCTGGCATCTGTCCTCCAGCTCCTCAGCCAGCTCCTTCAGGGCCCGGCTCTGTTGGCCCAACCGGCTCTTGTTGTCCCGCAGCCTCTGAAGGGTGGCCTTCTCCTCCTGCTCCAGCCTCCGTAGCTGCAGCTGCTCCTCCTGGGCCAGGAAGCCACGGTACTTCTCAAACTCCAGCCTGAAGTGCTGCCTCTGCATTTCCACCTTCTCCTGGAGTGACACCGAGAATGCCAGAATGGAACGCAGTGCCTGGCTGCTGCTATCATGGACTGAGGGGAGGCTGGACAGGGCGGGTCTGCATGAGTTCAGCTTCTGCACCTTGTGAACTGACCGGCTTCATTTGAAAAATGCACGCAGAAACCAGAGGCCACTTACATGAGTAGTGGCCTGGCAGAGCTATCAAGCTGAGAGTTTAAGAAAGACTGTTGGATTCTAATTTGGGGACGATGTATTTTTTACATTCAAGTTTCAGCACCATATACAGAATGTGGGAACAGAGCAGTGTGGGCCTTAGAATTAAAAGCTACTAAGTCCTTGAGTGGAGCCACCAACATAGAACAGTCTCACAACAAAAGTTAAAATTTACTCTTAGAGGAATCACCCTTGTAGAAACAATAGAATTATGAAGAGCAATTAGAGAGGCCTGGATTTGTAAAGGTGAATAAGAAAAGGCTTAGAGATGAGAGAATGTGTACATTTCCTTCCAGCAGGTGATCGTGGAGCCATAAGGCAAGTGCCCTCTGTACAGCCAGGAAAGGGCTAAGCTATCCTCAGAACCAGAACCAATATCAGGGTGAGCTCCATGGAATTACTCTAATTTCCACCCAAATCTCACAGCTACATCTTTTGAATAGACTGAAGGAGCATACTCTGACACAGCATTATTCTATCTAAAATCTGACATTACAGAGACTGGTATGTGAAAAAATATCTCTAAACTGAGTCCTAAATTGTCCTCCCACAGTCTCTCGGCATTTGGATTCTGTAGCCCATGTTTAAACATATAGCATTATGGTTTGATTAAAGAGCATAAGCTATCACCTTTAAAAAATCAACAGTTCTCTTCAAATCTCATAGGACTCATGTGCACATTCTCTGTCTCACAGGCTTTTTCTTATTCATGTTTACAAACCCAGGCCTCTCTATCCTCTCTTCATAATTCAGTTGTTACCACAAGTGTTCATTCTAGTGACACAATTTCTAATCTCCTCTTCGTCCTACTACTTTCTAAGCCATTAAATTCAAATAATCCTCACTTCTTTAAAATGAACCAGCTCTGAATTCCATAATGTGATCTGAGAATACAAATCATGTAATTCTCTCCCATGTAGGAGGTTGCTGAGGGGTGCAGCTGACAACTCTGTCACTGAAAAGGTCTATGGTCATATGCAGGGTGTGAAAGTGGAGTTGGGGGCAACTCATCTTTCCTTCACATCATCCTTTTCACTATTACAATTATGTCTACAGATACAGAAAGGAGAAAGGTTTTTGCAGAATTTACAGGTTATTTTATCAAACCTGAGCCTGTTGTATTTGGCTCACGTGGACATGTACTCAGTGGTAAAGATCATGAGCTTTACTTGGCTTAGAACAGAAATCCTAGCATCGTCTCTACTTTAGAATAACCAGTGGAGGTTTTAAAAAACATAGAACTGAGGTCTTGATGTGGAGTTTCTGATTTTGTATGTCTGTGGTCAGGTCGGGATTGAAAATAATTGATTTGGGTTATTAGCCTAAAAAAAAGAAAACTTATCAATAAATGTTTAGCTTTGCATATAAATACATAACTACAGAAAACATAAGACATCACAGAAGAAAAATATAGCAAAAGTGGTCCTTTTGGAAATATCTGTCTGAGGATACAGTATAAGACCACATTTAAGAAAAGAAGAAGGAAAGAATTAGAAAAACATAGAAAACAATGTAGAAGATGGGGTATTTGGAGGACAAAGAATAAAGTAAGTCCTCTATATGGTATACGATTTTTAAATATATTACATTTCACATATAGTTTCCATATATAGTTTCTCAATCTACATAGATGCTGTTTGACCAGACTATTCTTTGTTTTGAAAATTGGGGGTGAGGGGACTGTCCTATGCATTGTAAGGTGTTTAGCATTCCTGGCTTCAACTCATTATATGCCAGTAGCATGCCCACTCACCCCTGGTTGTGATAAGAAAAAATATCTACAGATATGGCTAAATGCCCATTGAATGGCAAAACTGCCCCAGATAGAACCATCCTGTGTGTGTGTGTGTGTGTGTGTGTGTGTGTGTGTGTGTGTGTGTGTGTGTGAATGGGTAAGGAAGCAATGAGCCAAGGATGCACAGAAAAGAGAACACATATATGTATGGCTGGAAGGAGGCTAAAAGTTTAGTCACCCTTCTCAGTGCAAGATGGATCCCTTCTAGCTGAATGACATATATATTAATGCCATGAAATGTTTATTATTTGTTCATCCAACAAATACATTTGTAAGATCACAGTGGCAGTCTGAGATTCTGCCCTAAATTCCAGGAATGCAGTGGTGAGTTACGGAGAGATCAAGACAGGCAAAACTGTTTTAGTGACTCAGGGTACGGTAGTGTCAGGGATAATAACATGTATGTCTAACAACCAGAGGGGGTGAGATTATCCAGGATGACGCGGAGGTGTTTTTCTTGGGCACACGTGTAGATGGAACAAGTGTGTTGGCACAGAGAGATGGCTGGATGACCCAAATTTGGATCCTTCAGACAAACATGCTTCTCGAGGCCCCAATATTCCTGTACCTTCCAAATGACAGTTTTCTTCCCCACGTTGGCCTCCTGTATCAGAGTCTCCTCCACCTCTTTTCTCACCAGCTCCAGGGCCATCCGGAGCTTTGCCTGTTTGGGAAGATACACAGAGACCATGCCAGGTGCTCTCCTTCAGCACCTAACACTGACAAGGTTGTGTCAGGAGCTGTGACAATCACCTAAAACAGGCCCTGGATATACAAATATGTCCAACCTCACTAATAACTAAGGTAAAAATAAATATACTTTTACATGTTAATACTAGACATAATCAAAGATTTATCTAAACATACATTTATCATGGCATCATTTAAAATGGTAAAACTGTAACTAGCCAACATGTTAAAACTAGGCGATAAGAAGATTTTATTTTATATTAAAGGATAAAATTAAAATAAGGTGCTGCAGAATATTTAATAATAAGAAATTCTCACAATTATAAAGTCTATTAAAATAAGTATATTTTATGTACTGTGACACCAATTTTTAAAAAATGTGTTTGTGATAAACATAAAAACTAGGTCAATGAAAATGTTCAATGATAAAATCTCATCTACTAGTGCTTGGTTGAAAAGCAGTGCTATTCTTTACATCTATATATTTCAATTTCTTACAATTACTTATTATTTTATAATCAGAGAAGTGTTTATTATTATTTGGCCAGAAGAAACTATGTGAATTAGCATTTACTCAATGGAAAAGAAATTCAGGTTGTAAATTTTACAAGGAGCAAAAATATAATGGAAACCAAATCTCAACCCGAGGCCCTTTGCTAGAGGCAAACACATACTTTATTTACAAAGAGCACACATTAAGATATACATACACACACATTTTAAACCCCACCTGAAGTCATTCCCAAGTCCTACACACCAATTCTTTTAAAAAGAGAATATTATAATGTAATGTTCACAAAATAGCAGTAGGATTCATGGGGATTTAATATGACAGAAGTGGCATTTGTTTTAGAGTTTGCAAAGAATAGAACAAATTGACACTTGTAGATGGAGAAAACTCCCTCACATGAAAATTGTGAACAAAAGCAACAAGGTGACTAAGGTGTGGTGTGGTTTGGGACAAGTGATTAGACTAATTTTGCTGGGTCTCATGGCTGGTTAAGATAGCAGCTGTAGCAACAGAACATAGGGCCCTCACAAGTCTAGACTGACAGGCTAAGAAGCTCAGTAGATACTTATTTGGTTTTAATTGAAAGACTACTAAAATATAGAGAACTTATCTAGAAATATTATATTAGCCATACTCTGTATGGTACTTTCAGTATAAAAAGGCGGCAGAAACATTTTGCAATAATCTAGGTAGAAAATAGCTAGCACCTGAGTTTTAAAGATGACAACAGAAATAAAAAAAAAATAAAAAACAAAAAAAAAACTAAGACATATATTTCCAAGTAGATCCAGAGGGAAGTTAAGGGGATAAATGTCCCAAACCCTGATTTCAAATAGTAAAACAAAGTTTTAAAATGTTAAGAAAGTTAACATTTGCAATTTATTTCATTGTGATAGTACTTCAGATAAACATGTCAGTAAATAAGACCTGGACTTTCGTTGTGCTGGTGGCTGTTCCAGACCTGTAAATTTAAATGTATGGAATACCTCCAAAAACATCTGAGAGCACCAGCATACTCACAGATAAATGTGCCTTCTGGAGCAAATACTCATATGATGCACCTCCTCACTGAAGATGTTTATATCCTAAGTCCCCAGATATGAGCTGAATAAAGATCTGACCTGTGCACTTAGCAACTGAATTCCTACTTCAGAGCCGTGTGACCACTGAGGTGCTATTTCGAAATAATGCTTAAACCCAAGGATCGTTTTGGTAACAATATGGATTAACATAAACACTACGCAAAAGCAAGGCATTATGTCAGTGGTAGTTGTTAGAAGCATTTACCATTAAGAAGCACACCTGTAACCAAGAACCAAGTGGAGGACAAAGCCCTTCATATGATACTCTAGCTGTGGGACCCAGAGCATTGGCATTGGGAAAGCGAGACCAGCAGGAAAGCTCAGGGCCAGGGAAGGCTACCTGGGCGGGAAACACTATCCAGGAGGGGACTGCCAGGAGCAAATGCATGGAGCTCGGACTTAAGGGTGCGCTGTGCGCAAGAGGGCGAGGGTGAGGGCAGGGAGAGCAGGTGGGGGAGACATCCAGACTAGGTGCTGGCGTGTGGCGTTGTATGTAGGCAGCTAACACCTACTCTCTCTCGGCATGCTAGCATCAGAGGATACTTCCGCGCCGCCCACCTGCGGAGCGCGGCTCACCTGGTGGCGCTGGGCAGCTTCCTGCAGCGGTGTGGTGCGGTGGCCCCTGTGCTCGGGTGCGGTGTCGCATACCCAGCACAGCACTGCCTGATCCTCCTCGCAGAAGCAGCTCAGCTCCTGGCCATGGCGCGCGCACAGCGCCCGGATGGCCCCGGCGCCCAGCCCCAGCTGCCTCACGCCGTCCACTAGGCTGGCCAGCTGCCGGTTGGGCCGGAAGCCCTCCCGCGAGAAGGGCCGGCGGCACTGCGGACATGCGTACAGGCCGCCTTGAGCGCTGTCCGACTTGTCGCAGAACTCCGAGATACAGTTCAGGCAGAAGCTGTGCCCGCAGTCCACGCTGACCGGCTCCTTCAGGAAATCCAGGCACACAGGGCACCGCGCCTCCTCTCGTAGCCTCTGCCCGGGACCCACCGCGGCCATGCCCGCCGGCCGTGCTGTCTCTGTCCTGGTCTGTGCTTGGAAGGGGCCCTGCCTGAGGGCCCAGTCATGGCTGGTCTTATCAGCCAGCTCAAGTACAGGATGCCAAAGGAGCCACTCCCAGGGAGAAGTGACAGCACAGAAGCCCCTGGCCATCAGGGTAAATTAGCACCCTAGCCACCCCGCACCTCCACCCCAGGCCTCCAGATAACTGTCCATTTCTAACTGGAGCCAGTTGCTTTGCTCCTTGAGGAGCCTCTGCTGTTTTAGTCGCCAAGAAAGTCTCAGAGGAGCTCCTTCCACCACGTTCTGTGCTGCCCTGTGGCCTTCTCATCCTCATATGTATATTTTTCAAAATCCTTTCCTAATTCTCCATTTTTCTACCCCCGTTAATTAGCTCAGGACAAAGAAATGAGTAGATTAGTTGAAGGGAACTGCCTGAGTAGATGTGTGTGATGATAACAGCCTGCAGCCCAGCAACAACTCAGAACACTTGGATATACATCTGGCTCTGTTCAGAAAGGGTCCTGTAAGGACTGCTCAAGGGTTATTGTTTCAAAGCCTATCTCAGAGGTGACAATGCTGCAGGCAAATGCATTTATCAAAAGGAACACCAAGCAGAGCCCATCAGTGCCACTGTTTTTGCGACATGGAGACACTGAGAAAGACACAGAAGGAGCAGGGATATTTGAGAGGATGGGATCCCCACCCAGAATGAGTATGGCGAGGTCATCAGGTCATTGGAAAGTACACAAGAGTGGGAGTTTCTGCCAGCCAAGTAATGTGTAATTTCCCTTTTGTTGACTTTGAAGTGATGGTGGACATGTTTGTGGCACACGTGTGCTGGTAGCTGGGGCCTCAGATCTAAGGAGCCTTGGATCTGTCAGAGCTGAGAGGATTGCAAACTAACAACTGGGAAAAGGACTCACAGCTGCTGCAAGAATATAATAGAAGGCTCTAAATCAGCCAGGGGGCAGGTTGGGCGCTGGGGTCTTGGAACTAATGCCTGATCCTGCCACCTGATCCTGTCAGGTGAGCACAAACCAAAGTGCAAGGGGCCCGACAAGGAGAATAGTGAGAGGGCACAGAGCACAGGAACCCGGGTGGAGGGGTGCCTGCGGTGGAGGGGCGTTGTCAGCAGATGGGGATGAGTGGCTACAGATAAAGTTCCAGTGAGAGGCGGAGTCAGATGACTCAGATCCTTGAGGCTCCCATGTGACGCTTCTAGGTCCTTATTCTACGGACTCGGGCTTGGAGCTTTGGTAGAAGGCAGAGTCTAAAGGTTTTGAGGCCTTCTGCCTAAAGGTTAGATGAATGATAAAAATGGATAGATTTCTTGAGAGCAAATGTAGATAGGTGTGAGCAAACATAAGGTTGAAAAAGGAAGGAAAAGCACAGAGGGCTCTGTGACAGAAAAGCATGCTCTGCCCTAGGGCTGAAGACTCTCCACTTACTGGCTGAGGCACTTAAGAGTAGCTGTGTCAACCTCCTGTGCTCACTTCTTATGACATGTAAGGACAGAGCTAGGTCACTCAGAGAGTTAAATGAGCGATAGATATCACACATTTGGTACAAGTCAAGGCATGTAGTGAGTATATTTAAAGAAAAAGAGAAGACGCAGCAAAATGAATGGTAGAGGGCAGTGGGGTAGAATGCAGACCACCTGAGGGCATACATGTCTTTCTATTTTTTTCAGTGTGGTAACCCCAGGATCTTGAAGAGTAGACACCCAATAAATGCTGATGGAATAAGTAAGCGAATAAATGAACAGAATAAATGCAGTTTATCTTAGAAGCCAATGGAGGAGAGAATTTCAAAAGTGACGATATAATGTAAAATGTGAGATCCATGTTTTTCTACATTTTACATATAAGATCATGCTTTTTGGTGCTGTGACTCTGGGAGATGCTGGAACCTGTTTTATTTGGAGACATAATAACGCAATGCATTCACTCAAATGTATGAAGGAAGAAATAGTGTGGTTCACCTAGGTGCAGGTTCCCTGGTGTCTAGGAGCTTAAGGAGTCCCTGGTTCTGCTATGGAGGCTGTAGTGGTTTTCAGGAGGGTGAGATGGACTGGGTGAGCTGACACCAGATGGCATGTCTCCCTGACTGGTTCTACGAGTGCTGGGCTCTGTCTCCGCATTGGTAGGTAAGGACGGCTACTCTCCCCCACTTTCCCCAGGCACACAAGAAATTGTGGGCAGCATCATAACTAGTATCCTTTGTGCACAGCGCAATGTGAAGAGCCTCCCATGCATGGCACGTTCTCATTTAGTGGGGCTGGTCTGGCTTCAACTTGTATTTTCTCATGATATTTCTTCTGATAAATGAAATTCACCTGTGTTCCTGCTGATGCAGCTGCCCTGATTCTCACTGCAGCCATCCTCTGACTCACGTGCAGTTTACTTTTACCTGACCTGAGCCTCCATGCCATACCATCCTTTCTCTATGGGTGTTCTGACAGCATGGGGACCTTCTCCCGCTCACCTTCCTATCGTCTTTGTCATCATGGCTTTGGGCTCCTGAAAGCTTCTCCCTGGGCCTCTCCCACCACCCCCTGACATTTGCCAACATGCCCTCCTCCCCGCCACCACCACTTCATTCTCCAGTTCTTTCCACCAGGGCTCTCAGGGCTCCCTGGCCACACCCTTTGCCTCAGTTTGAGGGATTTATGCTCTTCTAGCCCCAAGCTCAGTCCATTAAAAAAAAAAAAAAAAAAAACTCAAAGCAACAGCCACTGACGCAGCATTTTACTTCCTACTTGTGGTTTTTATAAGGATGTCCGCTGTTTTTAGCAGTTGTGCATGCATTTTGGCTGTTTCTTATCCTTAGAGACTATATCAAAGACACTGAGCCAAGGTTGTTCCTGTGTGCTCAGCCGCAACTGCCCTGCATCCAGGCACCTCCGTACTAAGTGAAAGGAATTCCAAGGTCCATGTGAAGCAGAGGAGTCTCCAGACCAAGGGAGAGTCCATGTCTTTGACACGCTGCTGATGCTGTGGGAGAAAAGCTTCCCACACAAACGCGCCTGCTAACAAAGGTGATTTATATAGTGATATTATAAAGAGTGGTTTACATTAAAAATAATTGAACAGATCCAAGGATGAGAATGTATTCTATTCATATTTTTATTCTAAAGTAGCTTCACGCTGGACCTGCACGGAGTAAGGAGCCAGTAAAGCTTCTAGAATAAATTAACAAATGCAATGTACTCTGTGACTAGGTTTGTGTTCACTGTTTGAAGATATTGTAAATACCATCTGCACGTTAGACATGAGAACCTTGAGGTGTGAGCAAATGCAGGGACCCTGTGTTCACTCTAGTTCTAAGTCTGTTTTCTATGATGCCTTGTGTGCAGACCAACAAAAGCATGGACTTCCTCCATCAATAGACGGTTCTGGGGGCTGGGCTCCCGCTGTCAGGCTCAAATGCCAGAGCTACTGAAACCCTATGTCACTCATATAAACATGTACTCATTTCCTTTGGTGCCTCTTTGAGCCTGCTTCCACTAATAAAGCCCTGAATATCCCTGAAAACAATGCACTTGGTGAAAGACAGGGATTCAAAGCTGAAAGAGATGTGTATTCAAACATGGCACTCTGACATACCCCTATGTGACCCTGATAGGTGAAATGAGTCCTTTCATAAAACTTACATGGGATATTATGCATGGATGGTCTGGCATCTAATATGTATTCAACAATTCTTGCCCAACCCCCAATAGCACAGTGCACCTGAGAAAAAGGAAGGAAAGTGAAAATCTTCGGAAATATACTCTGTTCAGTTGTGTGCAGGGCTAGTCATTCTGAAGTGTCCATATCTCCACTTTGTATGCCACGTGGGGATGTACTAAAGGGAAGGTTCTCTTCCTAACTATGTGCCAGGAAGTTTATGAAGACAAGACAAATGATCTGCTAATTTCAAGATGTAGCTGTCTTGAAAAGAAGAATTATTGATCCCTAGATTGGTGATTTGTCTTCTGTAGCTAGTTGTCTTAAATACTCCACCAGCTTTATTCAAGTATTTGATTGTAGAGAGTGGATTTAAATGATAAACAATCATGCCCAAGTTTGTGCTTGGCTATAAAGGAATTCTAAAAAATACAATATCATCCATCACTTGATTGCAAAGGTAACACAAGGTATGCCTTATATTCAGAATGGCCCTAGCACATCATATAAATTCACAGAGAATACACCAAGCAATGAGATATAATGTTTGGGTAACCCTCATTTTTACTTTATAAGACAATTAAAATAAAGATAAAATGTTTTCAAAGATAGAAATCATTTTGATTGCTGGACTTAGAATTCTGTATTTATCCATCATACACCAAATCCTCAGCAGCCTAGCAGCAGTGAACAATTAGAATGGTATTTGAGACAAATGGTAACTCTTCTTTGAAAATAAAGTCTATGATTAATGTGTCCTGGGAAGACCCCTGCTCTCTGTCCCTCTACAGGAGCAGTATGTGTTCTGAAAAGGTGAATTTAAATTTTGTCAAAGAACTACACTTGAAACCCACATATTTTTATTAACCAATGTTACCCCAATAAATTTAGCAAAAAACTATGTTCCTAAGTTAATTAAAAATAACTTTTGTGTATGAGTTTAAAGAATTAAATTTTTCAAACAGTGTGAATGTCCTACTGTATCTATCAAACAATTGTTTCTCTGTATAATACCCAACCAAGTGATATTTTTCCCTGTGTTTGAACATCAAACAGGAGTTTTAGAATGTCTTCTTTTTTATTGAACCAAAATACATTTTCCTAAAGGTTCCATCTTTTAGTGGCATTTTTATTTTTATGGTGAAATGGAGCAATATCAATTCCTCTTATAAAACTGTATAATTTCTCCTGTAAAATTATTCATGTTTATCTTCTCTAAATCAGGTAGAATGAATATCTCCACTTGTTTGTTCATTCCTTCCTCTCTGCATGATTCTAAAAGCCCGCAAGTTTCTCCACTGAGCACACACCACACTATCTCAGAACTTCTCAAGAACGGTCCTCAAAAGCAAAAGCAGTATGCTCAGGAAGGCTGCAGATAAGCGGTCTGTCCCTATGCTTATGCTGTGACTTCTGTCAACTTATATACAGTTCCTTCTCCTTCATTATTTGTAAACAAGTATATCTAGTGGGGCAGGTTACTACCACTCCCTGTGCCCTGAGAAGCAGAAGGGAACCATGTATACGAATATGGCCTCTCTGTCCAGACTGAGTGCAACTCATGCTGCCATAGTGACCTTGAGCAAATCATTTACTTTTTAGGCCTCAATTTTCATCTTTGTAGATTGATGTAGAGCTATTGTGAAAGTGAGATAAACACACAAAGCACTGTGACTCCAACCACATGCTCAAGAATTGTCAACTATATTATTGTAATAAAATTACCATTATATAATGAAGTTAGGTTATTATAATGAAATGTTTTCACTCCTTTTAAATTTAAATGACTTTTGGCAACAGTTGGTTAGTTTTAAAATGATCATTAAATATATTTTTTAAATAACCCATACATAGTGATAAATAATTACATAATTTCAAATTTCTATATGTGGTGAAAATAAATTTATCACATGCCTGTGAAGAAAATTTTAAAACCAGCTCTACTGGGAAATACAGGAATTTAAAAATATTATTTGTAGATAAAAATTTAAATATTTAAGGATATTTATAAATCTGTTTTGGTATAAGACACATAAAAGGAAGTTTATTTTTAGTATGAAATCACAAATCTTAATATGCAATAAACTTTAGAAAAATATGTTTATAATGTTCTCAATGAGAAATCAATAACAGAATTCTTACTGCACTATGAAATACAATACACAGCAAGTGGCCATAAGTGAACATTCCTTAGGTTACATTGCATATTGCACTATCAGAGGCCATGGTGCTCATGGGAAATAAAAGGCTATTGAAGGAAATGTACAAGTTACGGTAAACATTTGTAGGTTTCTAAAAGTTTGTGTCATTAATATCATTTGAAACTTACAGGAGTATTCCTTGGTTTGTAATTTATCTATTTCATGATACATGTTTTTAATTGTCATTAAGCAATTTACTCTTAGAGGGAGACAATTACCCACCTCTCTAACGTCTTGTCACATAAAAGAAACACCTGCCCCTGTCACCACACAGTGGAGTATTACAGAGAAGTTTCCAGCTCCCCCTACCGGCCATGGCTTGCTCTTCCTGGCACCGGCTGACATGAGTGTTGCAAAGGCTCCCTGCACTGGCTCTCAAGTGTAGGCAGAGATGGTCTTAATAGGTCTTAATAGGCCTCTCCCATCTTCTATATGCAGCTGTGGCTGATGCGTACAGAGGTTCTGTCTTCATTTCTGCAGCTGTCAGAAAGTGGATACATGATTTATTTTGTAGGCTCTGTCATACTTCTTGTTTTCTTTCTGCAAACATGATTCGAAACTAGATTTCGGATCAGGAGCGGAGCCCACCCCAAACAATGGACTATATGATGTCCATAAATGTTCATTTTTTTAACAAGAAAAGAAAAAAAATTATGATAAAAACTAGCTACAAAAAAAAAAACTACATAGAGAGCCAAGATACAAGCTATCTAAAATTAGCTGCATAAAAGGCCAAGTTATAAGCTATACAGTAATAACCTAGTTGCACTGCCCCATATGTGGGGAACAAAGAAGTTTGTAAGGTACCATAGCAGGACCTACCTCTAGGAGAAAGCACTATGGATCCTGCCTGAGTAACTTGCTGAGCACTGGCTAGACTCACACTAAAGGCAGCTGGACTCTGTTTCTGTTGTGGCCTCTTGAGGCAACTATAAGCATAGCATCTGTGGATTGCTTGCTGAATCTTAACAGGTGACCCCAGAAGGGTAGAGGCTTTGGCTAAATTTGGCCTGCAGCTGAACCCCTCTCAGGACTGTGCCACTGGACACTTACTTTACAAATCCACACTAAGATCAGGAGATTTAAGAGCTTTGCTTAGTACACAGAATTCAATAAATTATTCCTCATTATCAAAGCAATTTTAGCTTTTTCTAATGCTTTATCTATATGAAACAAAGTCAATGATTTGTTAAATTGCTCTAAAACTGTAACAACTGAAAGAAACCAAGGAGATCAGAGCTCGCACTGGTTGCTGGTGCTGAAGCAGTTCAGTACTTTGAGAAGCAGATCTTTTCTTAATCCCCCTAAACTCAATGTAATTGAGGTTTCCAGCACTTGGAAATGATCAGTATTTAATTAATCAGTCTATTATAGGTGGTGAGCTCCTCATTACCAACAATATGTGAGCAAGCAGTAGTAATAAACAAAGTTCACTTTCCTGGTTCAATTGAACGTGCAATGTAAGTGGGACTTCAGGCGACTAGCATATTGGGCCAAATGCCCTGTGAACTTGGTCTGTTCTAATAATACAATGCAATTTGGCTGTCATTCCGGTCTCCTAAACAAAAGTAATCATTTTTCGCCTGTAGCTCCCATTTGGCTCTCATCACTATCTAATATGAGACCACAGTCTCCATGCATGTTCACTCCAGTGCCCATCTGTCATTTGAAATCAACAAGGTAATTTCTGTCTCCTATTCTGGGTCACTCCACTGCTGAAACCTGCTCTCTCCAGCTTTGGGAATGAAGACTTCAAAGAGGCTGCTATAAAAGTCATGGCATGTGTGGTGTCTGTGGAGTAACAGAGAAGGGAATATTTTTATTAAGTAAGGAAGATCATCACAGAACACACAGTGGATTAAGTTCAGGATAAGTGACTGGTAGGTTCAGAGGCTTCAGACCTGAATGCCATTGGCACTACATTGAATTCCACAGCCATAATGAACAGCTTCCTTGTGGTCACTTGCTAACAACTACCCAGAAGATAAATTGTCTCTATCAAATCATTTTGGGGCCAATTTTGTTCTTAGAAACTTTCATCTTCTGATGGAAATCTGATTGTAACTTCCAGGGCATGATGATTATATACACCGTACTGTTGATTTTTTTTAAATTTTATTTTACTCTGTACTTCTATGTTTTTTTTTAATTTAATTTTTGGGGTTTTTATTTTAATAAATTTTAATTACAATTGGCATACAATATTATATTAGTTTCAGGTGTACAATTTAGTGATTAAATATTTATATAACTTATGAAAGGATCACTTCAATAAATCTAGTATCCATCTGACACCATACATAGTTATTACAATATTGACAATGTCCCTTACACTGTACTTTACACCCCCATGACTATTTTGCAACTACCAATTTGTACTTCTTATTCCCTTTCCCATTTTCACCAGCCCCCAGGACACCCTCCCATGTGACAGCCATCAAAATGCTCTTTGTATCTATTAGTTTGTTTCTGTTTTGTTGGTTCATGTTTTTCTTTAGATTTTACATGTAAGTGAAATTATATGGCATTTGTCTTTCTCTGCCTGACTTACTCCCCTCAGCACAATACCCTCTAGGTCCATCCACATGGTTACAGACAAGATTTCATTTGTTTTTATAGCTGGTTAATATTTAACTGTATATATGTACCACCTCTTCTTTATCCATTCCTCCATTAATGGGCATCCAGTTTGCCTCCATATCTTGGCTATTGTAAAAAATGCTGCAATGAACATGGTTTCGGAAGTCCTTTCAAAAAAGTGTTTTACGTTTCTTCAAAAGTGGGATTGCTGTGTTCTTCTTTGCTTTTTGTTATAGCCTTTTATTTAGTCTATCTTGTCTGGCATAAGTATTGCTACCCCAGGTTCTTTTATTTCATTTCTATTTTTACAAAATTTCTTTTTCTATCCCTTTACTTTCAGTTTGTATGTATCTTTCGATCTGAAATGAATCTCTTGTAGGCAGCATATGTAAGGACCTTGTTTTCTTATTCACTTAGCCACCCTGTCTTTTGATTGAAGCATTTAATTCATTTACATTTAAACTAATTGTTGAGAAAGATGTAGCCATTGCTGTTTTATTATTTACATTTTTTTATTTTTCTTCTTCTTGTTAAAGAAGTCCCTATAACATTTCTTGTAATACTGGCTTGATGGTGATGAACTCTGTTAGCTTTTCTTGTCTGGGAAGTTTTTTATCTGTCCTTCAATTCTAAATAATAGCTTTGCTGAGTAAAGTAATCTTGGTTGTATGGCCTTTCTTTTCTTTTTTAAAAAATTTTTTAAATTAGGTTTACTGGGGAGACATTGGTTAATAAAATTATATAAGTTTCAAGTGTATAGTTCAATAATACATCATATGAATATCGCATTGTATACTTACCACCATAAATTAAATCTTAGGTCACCATTTCATTTATTTGACCCCCTTTACCCATATCTACCTCTCCCATCTCCTTCCCACTAGTAGCCACTAAACTGTTGTCTGTGTCCATGAGTCTTTGTTTGTCTTGTTCTTTTGTTGCTTTCAGTTTTATATCACACATATGAATGAAATTATAGGGTTCTCAACTTTTTTCAACTGACTTATTAATTACTTAACATGATAATCTCAAGATCCATCCATGTTGTCCCAAATTACAATATTTTATTTTTTCATATGGCTGAGTAAAATTCCATTGTATATATGTACCAAATCTTTTTAAAAAAATCATCATCTAGCAAAGGGCTTTTGGGTTGTTTTTATGTCTTGTCCACTGTGAATAATGCCACAATGGACATCAGGGTGTATATATCTTTATGAATAAATGTTTTCAAATGTTGGGGTTAGATACCCAGAAAAGTGATTTCTGGGTCATATGGTATTCTATTCTTAAATTTTTGAGGAATCTCCACACTGTTTTCTATAGTGGTTGTTCCAATTTACATTCCTATCAGCAGTGTATGAGGGTTCATTTTCCCCCACAACCTCCCCAACACTTATATTGGCAGAAACATAGACACAAAGACCAATGCAACAGAATTAAGAGGCCAGAAATAAACCCACATATATATAGGCAAAAAATTTTGACAGAGGAGCCAAAACATAAGAAAGGAAAAAAGTCTTCAATAAATGGTGCCAAGAAAATTGGCAAAAGAATGAAACTAGACTGCTATCTGTCACCATACACCCAAATTAACTCAAAATGGATCAAAGACCTAAATATAAGTCCTGAAACAATAAATTGCATATAAAAAAACATAGATACTAAGGTCAACGACCTTGGATTTAGAGACGATTTTATGAATTTGATCTCAAAGACAAGGAAAGTAAAAGTGAAAATAAATGAATGTGACTTTATCAAACTAAAAAGCTATGGCACAGCAAAGGTTCCATTAACAAAATAAAGAGGCACCCAAATGAATGGGAGAAAATGCTTGCAAACAACACCTCAAATGAAGGGCAAATATCCCAAACATACAAAGATCTCACACAACTCAAAAACAACAAGAATAAAATACAATTCAGTTAAAGGAATGGACAGAGGGCCTGAACTGACACTTCCCAAGAAGACGTACAAATGACTAACAGACATTTGAAAAGATAATGAATGAATTTCATTCACTATTAGGAAAATGCAGATCAAAACTACAATGAGATACCACCTCACATCTATTAGTTAGAATGACTATCATCAATAGGACAAGTAATAACAAGTGTTAGAGAAATTGTGGGGAAAAAGGAACCCTCATACACTGCTAGTGAGAATGTAAATTGGTACAGCCACTATGGAAAACAATATGGAAACTCTTCAATAAACTAAGAATAAAATTACCAGAGAGACAGAGGGGGAGAGAGAGAGAGAGAGAGAGAGAGAGAGAGAGAGATCATGGAGGATTTTCAAAACATGAACTTTACGTAGAGAAGAAAAACCTGAAAAGGAACTAAGAAGGACATTGATGAGGTGCTTCTACCGACCCTTCTGAAGGAAGAGTGGCGAGCATGGGCGGTGAAGATTAAGAGGCTTTCATCCAAGTTCTCAGCACAGAGGTTACTGCTATCTTTGGATGAGAAGAAGGTGCTCATCAGACTGGTGAGAGTGGGGAAAGGGGTAGCTTGTAAGGAAATAGAAGCAATTTTGTGTATGCAAACAGTTACCCTGAGAAATACAATCATAAAGGGTGACATATAAATGCCTGTATTGCAGGGGTCATTATATTGTATGATGTAAATTTTGGCATCTGAGAAATGTCAAATACTTGTAGTAAAGTTGAATTAGTGAGCAAAAGTTTGAGATAGCAGATAGCTTGTGGTTGAAAATGAAGAAATTTGAGAGCAAATGTGAAGATATCACTATACAATAGAGACAGCATTTTATTTACTGTGAGAGGCAGAGGCAAGAGGATCATTGCAGTGTGATGAGGGTTCAAAGAAGCAGAGTTGAGACTTGTACAAATTCTTATCTGAGGACTTACATGTGTTTCTCAGACGAGGCCAATCACTTTTTTTTTTTCAGGGCTAATTCTTTTTAAAAATAATTTTCTTATTTTTCAATTACAGTTGATATACAATATTATATTGGTTTCAAGTTGCAACACAGTAATTAGACATTTATATATCTTACAGATTAATTATCCCAGTAAATCTAGTACCCATCTGACACCATACATAGTTATTTCAATATTATTGACTATATTCCCTATGCTATATTCTACATCTCCATGATTATTTTGTAACTACCAATTTGTAACTCTTAATCCATTTCTCTTTATCACCCAGAACCTCAACCCTCCTCTCCTCTGGCAACCATCAAAATATTCTCTGTATTTATTATGAGTTTGTTTCTGTTTTATTTTATTCTTTAGATTCTACATGTGAGTGAAATCAAATGGCATTTGTCTTTCTCTGTCTGACTTACTCTGCTCAGCACAATACCCTCTAGGTTCAGCCATGTTGTTGCAGATGGCAAGGTTTCACTCTTTTTTATGACTGAATAATAAATGGCCTCCATATCTTGGCTATTGTAAATACTGCTGCAATGAGCATATGGATTCACATGTCCTTTCAGTGTAGTGTTTTGGGTTTCTTTAGATAAGTATGCAGAAGTGGAATTACTGGGTCTTTCTTTGTCTCTTGTTATAGCCTTTGTTTGAAAGTCTCTCTAGTCTAGATAAATATTACTACCCCAGATTTTTGTTTGTTCATTTCATTTCCATTTTCGTGAAATGTCTTCCTCCATCTCTTTACTTTCAGTCTGTCTGTGTCTTTTGATTGAAGTGGGTCTCTTGTAGGCAACACCTATAAGGTTCTTGATTCCTTATCCATGAAGCCACAATTTTTATATTGAATTAATTCATGCATTTGTATTTAAAGTAATTGTTTGTAGATATGTAGCTATTGCCATTTTATTGTCTTTGTTTTTGAATTTTGAATTTTGAATTTTTTTCTTCTTCTTAAAAAAGTCCCTATAACATTTCTTGTAATACCGGTTTGGTGCTGATGAACTCCTTTAGCTTTTTCTTGTCTGGGAAGCTTTTTACCCATCCTTCAATCCTAAATGGTAGCATTGCTGAGTAGAGTAATCTTGATGGTAGGTCTTTGCTTTTCATCACTTTGAATATTTTCTGCCAATCTCTTCTGGCCTGCCAAGTTTCTGTTGAGAATTCAGCTGACATTCTTATGAGAGCCCCCTTGTGGGTAACTAACTGCTTTTCTCTTTCTTCTTTTTTAAAGATTCTCTCTTTATCTTTAACCTTTGACATTTTAATTATGATGTGTTCTGGGGCCTGTTTGGGTTCATTTGTTTGGGACTCTGCATATCCTGTCTTGTGTGTATCTATTTTCTTTACCAAGTTAAAGTTTCCTGTCATTCTTTCATAAAATAGGTTTTCAATTCTTTGCTCTCTCTTTTCTTTTTCTGGTATCCCTATGATGTAAATGTTGGTATGCTTGATGTTTTCTCAGAGGCCTCTTAAACTCTTCCCATTTTTTGAATTCTTTTTTCTTGTCACTTTTCAGTGTTGGGTGTTTTCTGTTTCCTGGTATTCCAAATTGCTGATTTGATCATCTGCTTCATCTATTCTACTGTTAATTTTCTCTAAGGCAGCATTCCCCACCTTTTTTGCCTCCAGTTATTGGTGCTCCTATGAGAATCTAATTCTGGTGATCTGAGGTAGAGCTGAGGTGATGATGCTAGTGCTTGGGAGTGGTTGCAAATGCAGATGAAGTTTTGCTCACTTGCCTCCTGCTCACCTTCTGCTGTGTGGCTCAGTTCCTAACATGCCACAGATGGTATTGGTCCATGGGCTGGGGGCTGGGGACACCTGCTTTAAGATATTCTTCATTTCACTTATTGTATTCATTATTTCTGAATGGTTCTTTTTTATGTTTTCTCTTTGTTAAAGTTCTGACTGAGTTCATCTACACTTCCCCTAAGTTCTTTGAGCATCCTTATAACCATTGTTTTGAACTCTGTATCTGTTAGATTGCTTGTCTCCATTTTTTTTAGTTCATTTTCTGTTCTCTCATTTAAGACATGTTTCTTTGTCGCCCCATTTTGGCTGGCTCCTTGTGTTTGTTTCTATGTATTAGGTAGGGCTGCTATGTTTCTTGGTCTTAGTAGAGTGACCTTATGTAGTAGGTGTCCTGTGAGGTGTAAGGGCTCACTCTCTCTGGTCACCTGAGCCAGCTTTCTGGGTGTGTCTTTTGTGTGGGTTTTGTTTTCCCTCCTGTTGTAGTTAACCCTTGGTTATTGTTTGCAAGTCAGTGGGTGGGATTGACCTTTGGGCTGATTGATTGTGAGGAATGGGCAGTAAGAGGCTGATCCTACAGAGCAGGATTTACTTTCTGGGCTCTGGTTCCTACCCAGTCTGCCTTTTACTTATGTCATTCTCAGATGCAGCCCCAGGTGGTTCTCTGGTTCGGTATGAAGAAGGCCACTGGGTTTACTGGCCCCAGAGCCTCCTGGCAAAGTGTCCAAGCAATCTGAAGATGGCCACCACCCTTGCTGAACTTAGAGATGCCTTGAGAGGTCAAACCAAGAACCAAAGTCAGTTGCTGCTAGTGTTGAGCTTGGGCCTGCTCTGCAAGACATTTGGGACATACTGAGGTCAGATGCTATTTGTTTGGGTTTTGCAAACCCTTGAGAGACTTTAGAAAATTCTTCAGCATGAGCCAAGTCATTAGCATGGAAAAGACACTGGAGGCAATTCAAGTGGTCTTGCAATTTGTTTGGAGTGTAGTCTCAGGGAATCCAAGGTCATTAGCTTTTATTTATCATTGAGAATGTAGGCTGATTTTAAAGAAAGTGGCAAAGGCATTCCAGACTCTTTTTTGTAAAGTGTGATTGATAGCTAACTAGGTAGATTTGGAGAAAAAAAAATGAGTGCCTAGATGAGACAGAAAATCACTGATTTATTGTGATATGGAGCTGCCTGTTAGTTCACCCTGCTTTAAGACCAGTCATATGTTGTCTCAGTCTCATATGCTGAAAGACAGCATTCATTCTGGGTTTAGGCTTAGCTCTGTGGATAGAGTTGGAGATAAAGGCAAAGAAACAAAGACTTCCAGTCTCAGATTGTTAAGAAGAAAACTCAATATACAGGAGCAGGAAGCAAACAATGACCAAATGTGCAGAGTTTTTAAAAAATGCCTCTGTAATGGATAATTTGTATTCTGTGGATGAGTAGAAAGAAATACATAGAAGTTTAGTGGTTCAGAATAGTAATTTAGTTTTAAGTTTAGTTTGGGGGGGCAACATAGCCAAAAGTATGGCTTTAAGAATAAGTCAGATAAATCAGATCATAAAAACAAAGATAGATTTGCCACATGGCCAAGGGCAAGTATTTCAAGAAAGAATTTCATAATTCTGGCTTTTTAAAATTTGTTTTATGAACAAGAGGGTGTGGTTAGTAGTTTAGTGAACTGTCTCAATGAAAGGAATGTGGGTTGTGTACTTCCCTTGTATGAGTCTTAAAATATGTTCTAAAGAGAAGTGCGAGAACAATATCCAGAGCAAAGCATTAAAGAGAAAGGAGTCTGTTGTATTCAGAGACTGATCCTGAAGTGCCAGGGAAGAGAGCTGTGAGGCAAGTCCACTTGAGAGACTAAGAGTGCTCAGTTTCTATTTATATAGAAGTGATGACTGAACCAGAAAGATGAGGTCCAGGGAGGATTCATTGTGAGTGGCCAGCCTGTCCCAGCCTCCTAAGACCTCTCCTGTGGTCAGATTCTGTTCTGTACAGGAATCTCTCCAGCCTTGAAAGGAAGATGCCAGGTTGTAGGTATCTCAGGGGCCCCGCCTTTAACTGAGGTGGATTCAACATGTTTTAAATTAAACAGTTTGATTCTTGGTTCCTTTTAGGGTTTCTAGACCACTGTGATAGTATTAAATGGGCCAATATTACATGTGCTGTTTATTTTCTATTTTTATTTTCAGTTTTTCAAAGATGAGGTATGTCCTTTTTTTAAGGAATCTTCAGAAATGTAAAATGTTTTTTGTCACAGCATAAAGTTGTATGAAGGTTTCAATGAAGTTGATCCTTACTCCTATGAATGCATCCTGGCAATTGCATGCTTTACCAGTGGAACAAACAGTATGTCATTTTTCTGGTTATGTGGTTGATCTGCCTGTTAAGTGCACAAGATGAAAAATAACATTTGCTGTGACATAAATGTCAACTATTTTGTTAAATATACCACCTTATAAATAATTTCATCATGGTAAGGAACAGTTGACATTCTGTTGTGCTAATCGGGGAAACAATCCATTTTTCACAAAATTAGGGAAATTCAACCTTCTTAGCAACCCTTTTGCAAGAATCATTCTTGACCACCAAGTAACATGGTTTTTTGTTTGTTTGTTTGTTTTGCAAAGATGAGGAAACCAAATGGGGTGTGAACCCATTTCTCTGTTGGACATCTAATCTATTCAATTTAGATTTTTCAACTGATTGTATATGAGAATCAAAATCTATTTTCTGTCCCATTTATATGCTTTCTCTTCTCACCTATATGTTTTTAGTCTATGCCCCCTCAAAGAATGTGTCCAAATTTGTGTATATTTTACCTAAAATATAGTTCATTATAAACACTTTTCAATTATTAAAAACTGCCTTTCATAAAACTCCTATTCATACACACATACCAAATAAAAAAAAAAAGAAAACAAAATAGTAGGAAACCAATACTCTCCTATGTTATCAGTGACCAATGTGCATTTCCATACAAAAATTATCACTCGTTTCTGTCTCTGGCAAACATAGAACTAAAAATGACTTTAATCCCCAATGGCTCAAGCCAGATTCTGACACCTTTTTGAGATCAAGCATCTTATATACGTTTTCTTGAAGGTCAATTACTCCTAAAGTTATCATGTGAGAACAATGATTTAACCTCGGGCCTTATTCACATGTAAGAATAATAGTTTAACCATGGGCCTTATTCCCAGCAGGCAGCAAATGGGTCCGTGAAGGTGCAGAACCTGGCAGAAATGCCCAGGAGGGACAAGCTACTGGTGGCCCCATACCAGTCCAGGGTGTTCCTTTTGATTGACCAAATATAATCTCTGCTATATTTGTCAATGAAAATGCCTTTTTCCTCCATTTAAGGTATAGTTGCAGAACAAATTTTTGTGCATCAAATCTGAAAGAGGTATGTGAGATGTAGGTAGAGCTCTGGGACTCTATGGAACAGGCACCAAATATATGTGCCAGGGTCTGTAGGAAGTTATTTTGTACTTCACTCAAAATCAACCATCTTCACTCTCATCTCATTCAGCAGCTCTTTCTCACTTGACAAACACACTCAGATCTATCTTCTTCCAGACTGTACTCATGTGTGACCTTGATGTGATGCAAGACAGGGCAAATTTCTCCCTAGACAACCTACACCTAGAGAGAGGGTTCTTTGACTGAGAACAAAAAAGAATTCAAGCACATGCCAAAGTTAGAGTCAAAAGGAAAGTTTGTTAGAGAAGAATAAAAGCAAAGACAAGAGAAAGCAAAGACAAAAAACTGAGATGAGAAGCAAAGACAAGGAAAAAAAGCCCCATGTGTTGGAGAATTTGGTTTATATATATGGAGAATTCACTTTACATATCATTCTTAGTTTCTGTGAATTACAGTTTAATGACTTTGTTTATCCATCTTCCTTTGACGGTAAGGACATATAGTGAGGAAGGGTAACAGTATGTAGTAAGAAAATAGAAGAATATGTAGTGTGAAAGAACTGCTGGCAGTTCCCAGCCTTTGAGCTATAGGTTCCCCCTGGTTTTAGCTATAGGGAATAAATGCTTTCATTTTGTGTAGAGCAGCAACTTAAAGACTTTGTTTTCCAGTTTCCCCTTCACAAGTGTGAGAAAATGAGTTGTTAGCAATCCCAGCAGAAATCTTCCTTTGTTCTGAAGGTGTCTTTCTGGCCTGGCTGTAGGGCTGATCAGCATATTGCTGTCCCTGATTATAGCTTGATTTGACATTTTAGTTCTCTTAACTCCTCCCTACCTTAATGTCTCACCATATATACATTTTATAGACAGAAATCTGCTGCCTTTCCAACACATGTTCTCATTTTTGTAGAAAAGTAGCCCCACAAATAAGGGGGATACTGTGTGTAGTTTTGAATGTCTACTTAAAAAAAATCAATTCAATAGCTTAATTTTATATCTTGAGAAAATAAAAAATAAATAAACCAAAGTAAAGCAGAAGAGATGAAATAATAAATTTGAGAGGGGAGATAAATAAAATAGAGAATAGAAAAAAGAATTAATGAAACAAAATGTTATTCCTTTGAAAATATCAACAAATAGACAAAGTTTCAATTAGTCTGACAAAGAAAATTTTAAAAAGAAGACAGAAAAATTTTAAACCAAGAAAGAAAGTGGAGGCATTACTACTGAACCAACAAACAAGCAGGATTATAATAGAATTATGTGAACAACAGATTATGCCAACAAATTAGGTACTTGGAAGAAATAGGTAAATTCTTGAAAATACACAAATTCAGAAAAATGACTCAAGAGGAAAAAGGAACTCTTAATAGACCATTAATAAGAGATTGACTTGATATTCATAACAAATATACCACTCTGGTGAGATGTTAATAATAGTAGGGGAGGCTCTCAATAAAGAAACATTCAAGAATTAGTACTAATCCTTCACAAAATATTCTCAAACTTGAAGAGGATGGAACAATTAATTATTAACTCTTTTTTTTTCAGTCCAAATTAACTCTAATGTCCAATTAACTCTAATGTCAAAGCCAGGTCAAGTCAAGAAAGGAAAGAAAACTACATACCATTATGATATGACCACAGTTGCCAATATTCTCAACACAATACTAGCAAACTGAAAGCAACAGTAAATGAAAAATATTGTACAACATTAACAGGTGGGATTTATCTCTGATATGCAGGAATGTTTCAACTAAGATAAATTGATGTGATACATCATATCAGTGAGACAGAGGAAATAAGTATGTCTTTGATTGACACAGACAAGTATTTAATAATATCCAACAAATTTCATAACATTAATACTCAGAAAACTAAGAATTAAAGGGGACTTTTCAACACAATAAGATAATAAAGGCTACATATGAACACAAGCACCCACCCTCACACACACAAGTAACATTATACTCGATGGTGAAAAATTGAAAACTTTTCCTAGTGGGCTTTCTCCCTTCCCACAATTGAGTCTGTTTTCATCACAGCCACCAGGATGCAGAGAGTGCGGGTGGGGGGACGAACACAATGAGGCAAAACTCCAGCCCCTCCCATGACCCCCAGTCTCCTACAGGGATGGGTAGCACAGAGCTCCAAGAGAACGCGCAACTCACAGGAAATACAGTCAGCCAGGTACAGACCATCAAAGGGAGGACTGTAAAGTAGAAGCACCACCAGGCCAAAAAAAAAAAAAGGCTGATGGCCAGGCTTTCAGAGCAAAGCCACACACGCAGGAGGCCAGGTCATGATGAGCAGGTACTTCAGTGGATAACAAACGTCCACTTGGCGGTGCAGAGCCGTCACTACAAGGAGAAAGCTCGCACTGGCCTCCAAGAATGAGGTGGTAAAGATCTAGGCAAGTGGGAGTTGTAAGTCATGACCTTGCTTGCAAGAGAGTTATGACCACAGATACTGGTAAATCTGTCGAGAAGGACATATGACAAAGAAAGACTATGCTGGTGTCTAGAGAGGAATATAGGACGACCACGACGGCAAAAGCTGTGTTTCCAGAACAGCTTGCTATGTATGTGAACTAGATAGAAGAGGAAGAAGAGCAGAGTCTCAGTTTGCAGCGCTTGGAGAATCCCACCGGAACCAGCTCAACAACAACACTGGAATTCTCAAGGCCCATTGAAATTTGCCTGTTACAATGGCAGGAAGGAGAAATAAAGATGTTCTCATTTGAAAATTGTGAGATTAAATCGACTCACTTTCAACATCAATTACTAAAAACAAATATTTTTAAAGTTTGAATAACAATTAATTGTTGAATTTCATTGGATAAATATTTGATTCAAAAGAATAAGAACATCTCCAAATAAATCTACATCCTATAATTACCTATTTTTGATCAATTTAAGAATTTTTGGTTTCATTATGAGGATTTCAGTGACATCTATGCATTG
Source organism: Macroglossus sobrinus (assembly GCA_004027375.1). Taxonomy (NCBI): domain Eukaryota; kingdom Metazoa; phylum Chordata; class Mammalia; order Chiroptera; family Pteropodidae; genus Macroglossus; species Macroglossus sobrinus. Next base: position 142,233 of record PVKZ01003200.1, read on the forward strand.
TATCACATGCATGGCACAACACACCTGTACATATGACTAGTAAAATATTGTTATCCATTTTCTAAAAAGGTACTAGAGGTTTCTTAGAATGAAGTGACTTGCCCAATATCACAAGTAGAAAATATAATGATTGAAAATAATTTCATTTTCCTTCCACTACAATAAAAATAGAAATGATACTATAGTTAACATTAAGCAAGACAAAAGGTTAATTTTTTTTCATTTCTAGTGTTTAAGGAACATAAATTATCATCATAAAAATACAGCAATACACAAAATGTAATTATTTTGACTATCTTCACCACAATATTAGCAAGAATAATATAATTAGTCCTCTGAGGAATTTAACATGCAAACATCTAATAATGATCTTATAAAAAAATAAATTCATTTGTTTTAAAGCAAAGTCCTTAGACCATTATAAAGGCAGTGGTAAATTGCCTTATGGATTTACCTCTCACATATGGGCATATAGCCAAAGTGATACACTTGGGTTCTTTTCCAAAATCTTCAGATTAAATGTTGCAGCCTGGGCTGAAATGAGAGATATAGGTTGGTTATATAATGTGCAGACAACGTCACTTATCACACACACAGACAAAGCAGCAGGACGCCAAAAAAACAAAACCAAAACAGAACTTTTGAGAATATTTATACACAGAGGGACACAAAAAATAAGACATGGAGCTTGAGGTCTGTGTGAACACAATCAGGCTCCCTACACCTTCACACCTGTCTTTTCTCCACTAGCTCATACTTCCAGTGCTTCCTTTTTGTCCCGTCTTAAAATCCTCCCTACTGTGCTAGTTTCTTGCTGACTTTTATGTAAATAGCTTTATTAGACCTTGCTCCCACTCTCTATTCAGCTTTCTTTGCTATTCACACATTCTAAATCACTAAGTGATCATATCACAGGACTCAAGCAGCTACAAAAGGAAGGTGAACAGGGAGAGAGACAGCAGAGAGACAGAAAGAGGCAGACAGAAAGAGGCAGAGGCAGAGACAGAGAGGGATAGAGAGAAACAGAGATAGAGATAAAGACAGAGACAGAGAGATGGAGTGTCTGCAGTCAGAGAGGCAAAGAGAGACATAGAGAATGAAAGAGACAGATATAGACACAGAGAGACAGTGAGAGGAACAAAAGAGATCAAGACAGACAGAGAGACAGACAGAATGTCCACAGGCAGAATCTCAGCTCTTTGCTTGAGAAAGGAGTGAGCTCAGAGAGAGAAATGCAGTGGACATACTTGCCCAGTTGCTTTTTTTTTTTTAGTTTTATTTTATTATTAGTGTCAAGTATATAGCACATTGATTAGACATTTCTATAGTTTATGAAATGATCCCCCTGGTTACTCTAGCACCCATCTGGCTCTAGATATAGCCATTACATTAGTGCTGACTTCAAAAAACAAGTGTTGGTAAGAATGTGGAGAAAAGAAAACCTCATACATTCTTGATGGGATTGCAAATTGGTGCAACCACTATGAAAAACAGTCTGGAGATTCCTCAAAAAATAAAAATAGATCTACTTTTTGACCTAGCAATTGCATTTCTGGGTATTTATCCAAAAGGAATTCAAAACACTAATTCGTAAAGATATATGCACCCTTATGTTCATCACAGCATTATTCACAATAGCCAAGATATGGAAGCAATCTAATGCCCATCAACAGACAATTGGATAAAGAAGTTATGGTTCACATATACAATAAAATGTTACTCAGCCATAAAAATAAAATTCTACCATTTGAAATGACATGAATGGACCTAGAGGTTATTATGCTGAATGAAATAAGTCAGACAGAGAAAGATAAATACCATACGATTTCACTTACATGCAGAACCTAAGGAACAAAAAGAACAAACTAATTGAAAACACAAATACAGAGGACAATCTGGTGAGTTCCAGAGGCGAGGGAGGCTTAGGGGACTTGGAAAAAGTGGTGAAGTGTTAAAGAAGTACAAATTAGTAGTTGAGAGATGGTCATGGGGATGGGGAGCAAGGCATAAGAGATGTGTTTATTGTTAAACATGCCAAGGTTTGTGATAATTTGCTCCAGAGCAACATATAATTAATACAGAAACAAAATAGGTCATTAATAATAATAAGATAGTACACATTATGAATGCAAGAAGGGAAAACTAAGTATGTGCTGAAGCAATTTGGAAAAAAATCATAAACAAAATGACTCAAATGTAGTTCTTAAAGATGTACAGTATAAACAGGATTTGTATGAAAATGGCACAGATACACACATAAATGAAGAAAGCAATTTAGACAATATTATATCAATGGAAGTAAGTTATTTTGCTTTCAACTTAGTCGTTCTGGCCATAAATATTCTTGTCTGGTTTTGCCATTTATTTACAGTTTAACCCCAAAGGGTGTGTGTGTATGTGTGTGTGTGTGTGTGTGTGTGTGTGTGTGTGATAATCTTACCTTTTGAAATGTACATTATATCCTATTATGGAAACTTAACATGAGTAAGTTGAATTTCAAGCAGAAACACTAGAAATCCCATTTCATCAGTATCCAGAAATACTATGTCTTCACAATATAGCCATTCTTCCAACACAACTAAAGTTTTGATCTTCTATCTCCTGCTAATCTCTGTGTATTAATTGATTTACAAGTTTTACTGAGAATCCTGTAATAAACAGATGTTTTATGTATAATATGTATGGATAGACAGCATAATTCTTCATGTCATAACCAAGAGGCCTTACATTTTGCAAGCTCTTCACATGTCAATGAGGCATTTATTTTCTTGATCTAGTATCTTTTCACTCAGATATGTTACCTTCCAGAAGGTTTATGTAATTTCCAATCATGAATACCAAATGCCAACTGTTATTTTTTTAAGCTCAATTTCTTAAATTTTGTACAGGACTGTGTGTCAAGCTGCTTGAAAACACAAGCATATGTCATTATTGAAAATACAGTCAGGGTGCAGATTTCATATTTACAGAATAAAATTGTAGGCAAACAGTTAAGTTTCTTTAAAAATAAAAAAAAGGCCTGGAAGATATTAGCTTCCTTTCATACCCTTGAGATAAATATAAACAAAAGAATGAAATTTTAAAGTCACATATACACACTCATTGGGATTATAAAATTAGCTTCTTCTCATCTGAAAAGCACCTAGTTATCTTTTTTCCCCTTTTTCCCCTCTACCTCTTTACCCAGCATGTTTGCATAGAGCTAACAAGGGCCCCTAAGGGTTGGGACCTGATTGCTGTTAACATCTTGAAATACAGAGATTTTTTACCTGCTCTTAGCTCTACATAGCACACAAAGATTTACATCTGTACCACCTTTTGTTAGTCCCCTACTGTGCTGTGCAGGAAGAAACAGTCAGCAGAGGTGGTTAGTAGGTGAGGCAAAAGGGAAGAATCAGGCCTACTAGCCCAAGGAGGGCCACAGCAGATTCCTTTCAGCAACATGGCTTCTGCAGAGTCTAGCAAAGACATCAGGTCAAGATTTCTGAATAATAAAGTATGGGCGATTTTGAATAATTAACAAAGAGATTTTGATTGATTTATTTTTTTCTCTTCTCTTTGAAGAACCAAGTTCTGGTTATCTCTTGGAAATACCTTTCATTAGCAGTCAGGAAAAAATACTGTCTCCAAAGGATAATTTTTTTTCCACATTTGAACAAGTCTTTTGACTTTTCTCTTTCCTTAGAGTAAGATTACTACTATTACTTATTAATTATTACTGTTAGTATTACTATTATTACTAATTTGTTGTTCCTGAGAAAGGAGCTCTTAGATACAAGGCTAGCTTGAAAAAATGTATGACATTACCATTTCTAGAAATGTTACTGCCCGTGTTTGTAAATGAATGCCTACAAGTGTTGAGAATGGTGTAACACAGGAGTTATCAGTAATTTGGTGTTATTATTTTACTGTGCCCCTTGATGTTGATCTGAGTAGTATGAGCTTGTGATAATCCGTAAAGACCAACCTGATGATTGTCTTGATAGTTCACCATGATCCTATGTCCTCAAGGAACATTTCTTCTCATTTTCACATCATCAAATTAATGCTTCACTCAAAATGACTCAGGAAAATTCAAGCACAATCATCAGGTTTGTCCTTGTTGGATTTTTCCCCAGGCTGAGATCCCCCTGTTCTTTCTCTTCTCTCTTATCTACCTAATGAATCTCTTTGGAAACATAGTGATTATCATTTTGGTGGTAATTGATTCCTTTCTCCAAACACTCATGTATTTTTTCCTCTGCCACTTGGCTTTTCTCAACATATTTTATATCACAACTGTAGTCCCCAAAATGCTCCACAACCTCCTTGCTACGAAGAAAGTCATCTCTTATGAATTGTGCCTTGCCCAGACCTACATCTCCATGGGAAGAGCAGAGTGCACTCTTTTGGCAATCATGGCTCTGGACAGTTTCGTGGCCATTTGCTACCCTCTGAGATATCTGCTCATTATGAACTGTTTGGCATGTGTGCAGCTGGAGGTGGGGGCCTGGACCATCAGCTTCTTTGCCTTGGTGGTGCCTCTCTACTTTACCACAGTCTCACTCTGTGGCCCTTATGTTATTGACCAGATTTTTTGTGAAGTACCTGTTCTTCTTCATATGAGCTGCACTGATACATCTCTGCAGGAGGCCCTGATGGTGACAGGAGCCTCTGGTATTCTCTTGCTCTCGTTCCTGCTCATTACTCTGTCCTACCTACGCATAATGGTTGCTGTGATAAGGATGCATTCAGTAGAGGGGAGAAAAAAGACTTACTCTACCTGCAGCTCCCACCTGACCATGGTGACCATTTATTATGGGACAGATATGTTTATGTACATGAGGCAAAATCTCTATATTCAGCTGAGAGTGATAAGTTGATCTCCTTGTTCTATGCAGTCATCAGACCTGCTTTAAACTCACTAATCTACAGCCTGAGGAACAAGTAGGTCAAAGGAGCCTGGAAGAGAGTCTTAAAGAGAGTGGCGGTGTCCCAAAGGCAAAGGGTGCTGTCCTGAGAGGCTGGGATTTATACCCCTCACTATACTCTCTAAGGCTAGTGACATAAATAACTTATTAGCTAGAAATATATGTAAGTCTGTGTCAGAATTAGTAAATATATATCAAGTCATTCTCTGACACACCTTACTATGTCCCTGCTTTACAAGACTGTTAGTAGATTATACTCTTTCATTAAATATTTCTACATATCATAAATTTAATTCCAACAACATCTAAATTAATGAGAAAAGTGAAATTAAAATTTTAAGGCAAATTTTCTAACTCCTTAATTTTACATAGCCTCCATATATCATTATGTCTTCTATAACATTTACATACTTGTTTTTCTTTATAAAATGAGTGTTTTTCACTACTGTTTATTAAATCAATGTCTACTCCAAAATACCCATTTCACTAATGATGTAAAATCTTTCCATAAATGTAGTAAATATAATTAAATTCAACAAATAATAATACTTAAGGTAAAAAGTGTTTATAAATTGTTATTTTCTGGATGTTTCCCAGATATTATAAAACATGACCCAGGTCTCGATCTGTAAGCTTTTAAGTCTTGATATTTTTGTCAAACACCAGTGTTTTCAAAATGTCACTACATTCCTAGAGCTTGTGTGTTTACTCATACCTACTTTATCACTCATGTATTTTACATAAACATTGAAAACTTTAAGTCAATTATCACCTTCTCCAAGTTTTTTTCTTAAAAACTAAACATTCTTACATTATTGTAAATTCTACTTTACTTGATACAAAATCTTAAACTTCAGCTTTTTATTACACATTTTATTTTACTAAATTCCCACATGTTTTTGAAAACCATGAAATAATTTATTTGGACCATGCATGGAATATTCATTCTCCCCAGAAACCTCATAATCTAATACAGAAGAAAGTACATGCCGACTTCTGCATGCAGTGCATGGGGGAAAACCCCAGAGACCTATAAGGCCAGCAGGAAAACCCTCTTTTTAAAGGTAATTTAGGCTGAAACAGAAGAATAAAGTAAATTCATCAATTCTACATGTCATAAAGGGTCTTTTTAAATGAAGGTGAAAAGTAAAAAAAAATCATTGAAAATAGTTCAACATGTCTTGAGTGAACTCCACACTGTCCTAAAAGCATATGTCTACTTTTTCTCTTTGCTCTCAATAAATAGAACAGGATCTTAGCATTTGTATTTCTCTCCCCTTAATGCCAAATTCCTGTGTAGTCTTTATTTGTATTGTATTTAATTTAATTGTATTATGTTCTACCTGATTTGATTTTATTTCACTTATGATTTCCCTTGTCCTATTATTGTCTAATAAAACATTGCATTGCTTAATATAATATCTACTTTTAGTCACTCAAAATACTATACATTTTATTTTCTATTAATATGGAGAGTGTAGAAAGTTTTGAAATATAAAAGTTGCATGATTACAGCATTTGATACCACAATGAAGAATCACTTAAACCTCATTTTCTGCATAAGTAATTTTTAAAAAAGAAAATTGTTCTATAACAATTGAGAGGGTTACAAGGAAAGCTTTATATGTATAAAATTGTAATAAAATTTAGTAAATTAAGTCTCATCCTTGCACCCAAGACACAGAATTTTTAATGCACTTTGTTCTGTTTCTTTAAACTAATGTGTCATATAACTATTTTTTGAACCAGCTGCACCATCTCTGTCAATTTTTATTAATCTTACAATACTAAAATGTCCTATCTTTATGTACTTATGGTGAGTTTCTTTCTCATTTTTATATACTGCTTGTCTGGTATTTTTTGGATGTTGCCATTTGGCTTTTTCTAGAAATGAATCTAACTCCAGGAAACATATACATGCAGCTAAACAACTGAAAACATTGAAATACAACAAATTGTTTTATTGTTCATGTTTTCCATTTCTAAGAAAGTTCTGGGGATTCATTGTGGGGCTCTAATTTTGAAGGAGTAATTTCTTTCCTGGGAGAAACACTGATAATGAGTGAGGTTTAAGAGGAGTAAAGAAAGTTGGTTCTATTTGGGTTCAATATATATACTAATTGAAAATTATGTCCAAAGGATTAGAATAATACCTGTAGTAAATTTTCATAAGATTAATCCTGAGACCTTTTAATAGTTCTCCAAAAAATGCATTCACACAAGCTCATGCATCTGCATACACATATGCACATACAAACAAACTTACACATGCTCGTGCATGTGCACACACATAAGCACGCACAAACACACACTATCCTAGTTCAGGAAATTAATGAATTCACACAGTCTTTGTAAAGCACTGACAAAAAGGAAGGCAGAGAAAAATTAGTTAAAAATAATTACCAAATAAAATATTGGCTTGTATGTAAGGTAACTATATAATTTATAATCTAAGTTGAACACTATTGAAAGTAAAAGGAAGCAGTATTAATAATTTACATGGACAACAAACAGAATCCAAGACCATCTTGGTCTGAAAAACTGAGGTTATGATATCCTATATATATTTTAATGGTCTGAAAAACTGAGGTTATGATATCCTACATATATTCTAATTTATTTTATAACAGGATAATTATATTCAAATATAGTATTATAATTGTTGGTGACAAACAAAATAGTTTCACAGAATTTATTCATTTAAGTGTTGATTTACAATGAGGTCAGCATCATGGATCATTTCCCTATAAGATGTTCCTCCTTTTTACCTCTTGCCTCTCTTTTTAACATCGATACACAAGCCAAAATGTCTCTTTGGAAGAAGTGGGATCTAGTGCCTTGCAATTGGGTCCAGTATTCTGCCTGCCTGTGTGCCAGAGAATGGGCACAGGCTGGGGAATGGCAAGAGCCTGTGAACCAGGTTCGTGCTCTCTCAGCTGCTAGCAGGGATTATGACACTCAGATGACAGAGCTATTGTAGAAATCCACATTTTCTGAAGAAAGTGTCCGGCATCCATTGGAGCAAAAGGATCTGAGTTTGGATGAATCAGAAAAGCTAAGATAAACTTTGCCAGTGTCACCTCTTCCTGTGGCAGATCATGGCAGATAACAGTGGTGAACAAGCTGATGGTGAACACTAATGTGAGGGAGAAGGTGAGTGGTAGGTGAGTGTATGGCGTTCCCATGGTGTGGAAAACCGCTGGGAAACAAGATTCCCTCCCTCAGTATCCAGAATATTGAAGTGAGATCTTGATAATGAGGGATAAGGTCATGAAAAAGGCAGAGAAACAAAGGATTTCAGAAAACCATGGTTTCTGGTGATTGTGTTCAGGTTTCTGCAGAGAGCCCACCCATGAACTCCTGGGAAAACTTCACACAAGGATCCCCCACCTCATGCACAGGCACACACAAAGCTCCAAGTGCAAAACCTCTACATCCTCTACTCTGTAGCCAGCAACTTGTGCACACTCCTAAGGGTGACAGTAAGAGTGAGCCCCAGTAGATAGTGAGTGCATGCAGAAAACAGACCAAGGGAGGAACCATAAACATTAGCTGTAGTACCACCTTCTGAAAAACAAAATGAAACAAATGGGTATCCAGCAGCCAGCCTGGTAAGTTATAAGATAGAGAAAAGATGTACAAACTTAAGACTCCTGTCGTAAGTGGAAGGAAAAAGTATTGTGCCTCAGTGTATTCATATAACATTGGAGAAAGTCCCAGAACATATGTAGGGCCAACAAAATGA
>PVKZ01003201.1:0-150781 GCA_004027375.1 Macroglossus sobrinus
CATTCAAGCGACAATTCAGATGTTCTAAAGCTAAAACTGGATTTTCTAGACCAGGTACCTGAAATATTATACTACCGACTTGATAGATATTTAGTACACAGAAGGTTTCCTATCCTTTAATCAGAAAAGGGGTAAGGGAACACACTTATACGGAACATTATTCTTTGAACAACTTATTTATAATCCCCCTAGCCAGCCACTCATTTAGAAGTCATAAAACCTATTTCATACCCAGCAACGAAAACCATAAATCTCAAAGTGATCTGTATCACCAGCAGCAAAGGACACTCTACTTTTTATCAGAAAATGAAACTTAAATGGTGTCTGACTAATCAGGAAGGGAGAGGAAGGGATGAGCCAAAGCTCTGACAGAGAATTTAAGACCGCCCCCCCCCCAACGCCCCGTTAACCAAACAATTGCCATTTTATCTCTCAGCAATATCCAAGGTGCTCGGAGCAGGGTGGTGGTGAAGATGAGGTGTTTTACCCCACCCCGTCCACTCTGTCCAGTCATGCACAGTCATGTGATTAAAGGATGGCCATCCGTCTGCCGAGGAGGAAGACAAGCTACAGGATGAAGACAGAGCAACAATGTGACTCTATGGAAAAGGCTCTTTAAAAATACAGATCATAAGTTTTATATTGCTATTATCTACTTAATCCCCATAATCTTTCTGCAAAAAGAAGGTATTTCCAGTTTTTTTCTTATAAAGGGTAAATATCCCTTTTGGAAAGTCACAGAATTGCTGGAACAGGAGATGCAGATGGTAAGGGCTTGCCCCTTAGGCCGGGCTTTCTCCATCCTGTCCCAAAGCAGAACTCAGAATCAGCAATCTTTGTCCAGGGTCAAGTTCTCAAGCTTAGCCTTTTTTTTTTTTTCCCTGTGATCTTTTTCTCATTGTTCAGCATACACGTTACATGATGCAGCACTGACGGATTCACCCGGGACAACCTGTCTTGACTTCCCGCTTAAGATGTAAATTTCTGTATTTGAGTTCCTGAGTTTTCCCCCCAACAATCTCTCGGAAGCCTTAACTAGTACGTCTCTTCCGGATCTCAGAATCCCACGTGAGCACAAATACTGCAGGCTGGAATACGCGTAGCGTGGAGCGAAGCACAAGCCTGGAGACTGTCCCCGGGAATGAGGCATCGGGAGTCACGTGGAGAACCGGAAATTCTGTGGAAGAGCAGGCCCAGGGAGCAAAGCGAAGTCTGGGAAACAGAACAGAGTAGAGTAGCTGCCTGGATACCAGAAATGTTTCACAGGCTTTCTCCACCGGCCAGGACTGGGATGAGGCAAGAAGTGGTTCAATAAATACACTCAAGACCTAAAAATGCATTCTCACCTCAACCAGTAGAGGTCGGATGATGGTATATGTCACAGGTGTCTCCCAAAAGCAAACAGTCCATATTTTTTGAAGGCAAGTAATGATAAACATGAGCTTCTTTATAGAGACCTCCTCTACTTTCTAGAATTTGGGAAGTGTGTGTGTGTGTGTGTGTGTGTGTGTGTGTGTGTGTGTGTGTGTGTGAGAGAGAGAGAGAGAGAGCGCGCGCGAGCGAAAGGAGCAACATTTTTTAAAACAATTTATTTCTTTAATATATCATACTTACATTTTCTCAAAAAGCATAAAAAATATCATTTTTACAAGGGATATTCTGATATTCTCTTTCCCTTCTTGGATTTAAAACATTTTAAAGGAAGACTAAGTATTTTGGAAACGGCAGCTCAAAGCAAGGGTCTACAGTTTTCATCCACCCGGGCCTGGGAGAGAACTCAGCCCTGAGGGTGCCCACGTTCCTAATGAATGGACGCCTCTCCTACACATCCGGAATGGTCCCAGCTACCTCTGTGCTGGGTCTCTCGAGTTTCGATGCACATCGCGAGCAGAGGCACCGGCTGCCCTCGTCCTGGATTACTACTTTCTCAAGGATGTGTGTAGAGCAAACAGCCTTAGAAGAGATGGTTGTATCTCCCCTGAAGCAAAGAGCAGATCTGATTGCCTAGCTTAAGAAATCTGGGTTTTCTAAACTCTGGGTTCTGCTCCTGTAACACTCCCCCTGCAGGCGTTACCTGGCCCAGGGGCATCACTCTGGGAAGACTGGGACCTGGACAAGTGACGTTCTGCCAGGCAGCACAGCGATACCAGGCTACTACTGTGAGGAGTAGAGTCCTCTGGCTCTGACCAGGAGTCCCACGTCCCCTGCCAGCATCCGTGAAAGCACCAGGCAAATGTGGTACGGCCTGAGCATGATTTCAGACATCACAGCTGTGACATGAACACCCTTGGGGGCACTGAGAAACCACTCGGGTCATTTTTGTGCTCTGCTTCAGAGGAGAATCATGGCTCAGAATGTCTTTGAGTTAAAGATGAAAATGATGAGTGACATAGAATTAAAAGCTCATTATACGCCAGAACTTGTCTCTCCTACCGACCACTGTACGAATTTAAACATTTTTTTTTTAAATTTACTTATTTTCCTTCTTCCTGCTGCCCCTTTAACTAAGGAGTTTCAAAGAGTAAGACTGGCGTGAGCACAAACCACCAATTTTATTTAATGACAAGCTGCTGACCAGTTACAGGGAAAGTACCTCGTGCTACGTTTCCTGAAAGCCACGTTGCGGTTTGCAGGACTGGAGACGGAAGTCGACTCTTCCTAAAAAGCTCAGAAGCCACAGTTACCGAAACAGAAGTGAATTAAAGAGAAATACTAATATATCTGTTTGTGTGTCCCCTTCCTGGTTTCACACGCAGGCAGAACTCCCCGTGTCTCCGTGCAGGAGGCCGCCATCCCGCCCGCCTCTGCAGAGACGTGTTTTACTCGTGAAGAAAGGGGCACGCAGCAGCGAGACGGTTTCACTGAAAACACACACACAATTCCAACAGCCAACTCAGAAACCCATCCTCGACCAGCTACACTGGAAGTTTACCCCGGCTATTCCTGCGGCAACAGGGAAGCCCCCCCAGTGTCGGTGCAGGACGGGCCGAGGGCTTGAGGGAGCAAATCCACAGGGGTGTGCGCAGCTGTGGAAGTGAGGAGAAAGCTCTCGTCTCTGCAAACGATTAGCACTCGCGCTCTGGAGGGAGAGGGCCGTATTTCAGGGGAAGACCCTATAGCTTCTGCAGCAGGGAGGGAGGGATTAAGCCCTCACACACATGATATTAGGACGGGCGCTGTGTTTGTGCACACTTTACAGTTTGTTTTGCTAAAATGTAACAAATCCGCAGTATATGCGGCTTCTGATTCAAACTGTGACCCAATCGTCTCCAATACCAGACTCTACGCTCCGTGCATGTTAAAAAAACTTTTTGGCAGCACAAATGCACAGACATTTCACAAATAGGAGAGGGGAGCGAGGACCTTAACTGGTAAATTTCCACGACAGCTGCAGAGTCCCCAGAGAACTCCTGCCTCTAACAAACATTTCCTGCGCAGCTCTGGACCGTGCCCGCAGGACGAGCGCCTGCTTCCAGGTTCCCCGAGCCCTGAGCGTGATTTAAAATTCGAGGAATGGAGAACAGGGAGAATACACGTCAAGAAAAGAAATGACTGCTTGTGTGAAGTGATTAAATCCCCTCAATACCAAGATACTTGACGGCGGTTAAATGATGTCAGAATCAAATCAGAAGTTTCCGCTGGAGTGAAAGATTTTAAAACTTCATTTGCAAGGTCTCCGAGCAGAAGCCAACACATTAGTGAAATGATCTTTCATTCCAGCCTGGGAAATGCAGAGCATGTCAAAAACAGCTGTCCTGGGCAAAAGCACTTGAAAATGTTAATAAAGACAGGAGGAAATATTGTAGAGCTGTACATTATGGGAAATCTCTGTTCAAATAAATGCCACAGTTATTCCTTAAGTGCCAGAGAGGGAGAATGCCACAGCCACCACGTTGTTGGTTACTATCGCGTGAACTGGGGCGGGGGGGGCCGTGCAGTGGAGAGAGAGTCTCCAGGATCCACCACACCGCCGGGCAAGGAGGCCTTCACTGCTAACAGACCCTGCTTGCCCGTCACTCATGGTATGAGAGACACCTGTCGGGCCCCATGGCAGGCCCTGGCGAGCACAGAGGATGACATCTGCTCTCCGTGAGTATTCAGTCAAGTGGGTGAAGAATGACAAACCGATCATCACAGTGCGGTGTGATGTGTGCCATGCAGAGAGTTGCCCAGAGCCCCTCAGGAGAATGCAGGAGGGAGCCTCTAACTTCACGTGGGCATCCAGGAAGACTTTCTAGAGGAGGTGGCGCCTGTCCTGAGCTGATGATCCCGTCGTCCACATCATCATCACCTCTCTACACCCAGGCTCTTTCTAGGCGTGACTGCACAGTCCAGCACTACATCAGACACACTCTCACATCCATGAAGACACTCATTCCCAGCTGCACCACCGGTCCACAGTCCACATGAGAAGGGTGGAGGTGACAGACTCGAGGTCTTGTCAAAACTAAACACGGTTTTGACAAGACTGCAAAGAGCTCACAGCCTCAAGCCTTTTTGAATGGCTGGAACAAGAATGCAAGGAGAAGAATGGAGAGAGATGGGAGTCAGAGATGCTTGGGGACAGGACCACAGGAAGAGCTACTAAACTTTTAATTACGAGGATTACACGTGCATGAAACATTACCCACCCCCTTACAGAGACCTGGGTTTCAAAGCCAGCTCTGGCTGTGTGCCCACTTCTTAGCTCCTTATGCTTGTGTGTGTGTGTGTGTGTGTGTGTGTGTGTGTGTGTGTGTTGTAATAAAAAGGAACATCCTTCTCACTAGGCAGAGGCTGTGATGAGAAGGAAAATGAGTCTGCAGTGCCCCCTTGGAAGCTAAGGCACAGCTGGCATGATTGGCCTTGGCTGAGGGTCATCCAGTGAGGAACAAACTCCCTGGTCTCCGTTTCCTCAGCTAAAATGAAAGTCATCATTAGCAGGCTGCCGTTGCAAGATTAAAACGAGACGACAGGTGCAGCGTGCCCAGCAGTGACTGGCGCACCGTCGGCGTGGAGTGGAGAGCAGCCCTCGTTCCCGGGTTTGGGTATGTCTGAGTCAGAGCTCGCCTCTCTGGTTTCTGGTTACATCATCACTAACGAATCACTTTCTTTACCAGAAAAAAAAAAAAGAAAAAGAAAAAGAAAAAGCAGCAAATAAAACCTGTCACAGGGGAAAAATACAGATATTAAATGGATGTTGTCATTAAAAAAATAAGTTGTTAAATGTAATGGGATTCTAGATTGGATCCTGGAACAGAAAGATATGAGAGGGAAAACTAGTGGAATCCAAATAAAGTCTTATGTAAGTTAATAGTGTCTCACTGATGTGAATTTCTTATTTTTAACAGAAGTTCCACGGTGCTGTGTAAGATGTTAACAGTAGTGGAAGCTGGGAGAAGGGTTTATAGGAACCCTTTATACTACACCTTTTTAACTTTTCCATAAACCTAACACTATTTCAAAATAATTTTACTTTAAACAATAGGTTGTAAAAAAAAAAAAAAAACAAATAAACTTTGTAATCCTTAAAACACCAATGGCCTTTTGAAATGATGATCATACATTTGAAGGCATCCAAAAAAGCATAAGGAAAATTTTGGGTTGGTACAATGAGAAGAAAAAAATAATGAAATATGAAAAATGACAATTAACCACACTTCTTGAAATTGACTTTTAAGAAACATAGGCTCTTCCAAATAGATTAGTTTTGTTTACAGATCAGATTGAGGTCAGCAAACTTTTTCTCTAAAGGGCCAGAGAGTAAATGCTTTAGGGTCTGCCAGCCATATGGTGGGTCGCACAACTACTCAACTCTGCCACCAGAGCATGGAGAAAGTAGCCACAGACAAAATGCAAATAACTGGGTGGCTGTGTTCCAATAAAACTTTATGTATAAAATCAGGCAGCAGTGGGCCACACTTTGCCAAGTCCTGGATTAGATGGACCAGATGAGAATCCACTGGTAGTGGAGTGTGGAGGGGAGAGGAAAAGGATAATGGCGGCCAATGCTGCTGGGCTTGAGAAGCCCCTGTCTCCTCCTCCAGCTTCCTGGCGTGGCCTCCTGTGTGTGCCAGAGGCAGACCTGTGAACACCCACAGCTTTCCTGCAGCAGACGCTCCCTTCCCCCACTGCTCACGATCACATCCCATGCAGGAGAGTGACAGCCAATATATCAAGCCAGCATGGAAAAGCAATAACTTGTTTGCCCTTGAGGGAAAGGAAAAAAAAAGTCTTTTGTAGGAGGCAGGTGGGTGGGGAGAGGGGGAAGGCACCGCAGGAAACCAGTGGGGCACAGATACGTCAAAGCCTTTGGAGGAAAGACGAGGCCACATTGAAGGCTCAGTCCTCCGCTGCCCACCTCCAAGGGATGCTCAGACTCCTGAGGCTTCCTTCCTAAACACGGAAGGACTCCACCATCCAGCCAGCTTACAGCTTACAAAGGTCACTCTTAGGGTGGTCATTTTCTTGGCTTTTGCTATAAAAGAACAATCTTAGAATCACAACTCTGACCAATCTTTCACTCAGAGTGTTCCCTGAATTCCATTTATCTTCCTTCCAGACGATTACTGTGGAGTGAGGTAAAAGGGGGCTGAACTTTAGCTTGTGAGCTGAACAGAAAAGGAACAGCAGGTTCATCTCAGACAAGTGGGGCTCTGGAGGTCTCCGCGTCCGGGTCCTGCGGCGTAACTGACAGGAATGCTTCTACCCGCTCGATTTCACGTGGAAAACGGCTGCCACCCGGCGTGAGGACTGAACATACATGTCAGCGGCTACCAAGCACGGGTGGAAAGGGACACCACCCTCGGGTTCTCGCCAAGCGGTCTGATGGGTTACCTGTTGGGATGGGTGAGCCACGCACACTACTCGGAATAATTTACAGAGTCAGCAGGGGCCCAGTGGGAGCCCCAGGCCTTGGCCACATAACGCCCAAGGGCCCTCTTCTCAGAGGCTTCTACCAAGGAAACTCCGACACAGAGGAGGCCAGAAGCAGAGCCCACGCTGAGACCCACGCCCGCCCCCCCCCAGGGGACCTGCCATACCACTGGAAACAACAGTGTCAGCGCAACATCTGTGGCTTCTCCGGGACCGGGGAGGTCACTTTCCTGAGCTACTTGGTGGGGAGATTATGTAACGGGTGAACCAGGAAGTCGGGGTAAGTTAAACTGAGAATATCAAGTTAGGTTCTCAGAGCAGGTGGCTGCCCAGAGCTCCCGGGGGGAGCAGAGGATCAGGTTTTATTGCATGTGGTTCCTTGAAACCTCACGACAATCCAGAGGGCGGACTCTGTTATTCCTCTTTTACAGATAATCTTGCTAAGGCTTGGTTTGCTTAAATAATTTGTAGAAGGCCTCCCAGGTTTTAAGAAGCAGAACAAGGCTGCAAAGCCAGGCCTGCCTGACTCTAAAAATCACTGCTTTTCCACTCTAAACTGCCTTCCAGCTCACAGAGGGCACACAAGGGCCTGGCCTGCATTTCAATGTTTCAATGTTGAGACACAGCCACTCAGTTCTCGCACAGCCAATGATAAATTACACCATCAAAAACCATGACACTAAAAGGAGAAACGAAAACAAAATAAGACTAATGAGAAGATATAACTTTATTTTTTGTGCGTCTTAAAGCAGTAGAAAAGCTATTACAAAATTCAAACATATCTCTTTATTTTGGAAAGTCAACTTTTCATTATAGGGCTTTAAAGTTACATGAAGAATTAACATTCTAGCTAGAAAATAAAACCTCCAAATTTCAGACCCTGAAGTTACAGCACAGCAAAGGAAGACGTGAATTAGACCACATGCAAGTACCAAGTACACAATAAAATTACCAAAAATACCCTAGCAAGACACGAGGGGTGTGCATAGAAAGATGGGAGCATGCTGGGAAGTCGGTGTGGCATAATTTCTATACAAAGTTGGAGAGAAGATTCGAGGCAATGCACAGGACAAAAGTCACACCCCAAAGAAATGAATGTAAAGACGTTTATAGTCGATGGCCAAGTATATGGGTCCTGTAATTGGCTTACACAGCTTTGCTGAAGCTAAAGAGAGACAACTGAATAGCACACCACTCAGAAAGATCAGGGATGCTGCTCTGTTGCAAAATATCAAATTTCCAAGTCTCTCAACTGTCTAAAGAGAAGACGCCCTCTTCCCCAAATCTCAGCCAAAGGTGCTGGATGATGAATATGTAACAACCAGATTCAAGTGTTTGTTCCCCAGAGATATTTATAAACCACGGCCACATGGCTTAATGCAGGGCCAACACACCGACTTCAAAACAAGGGCATGGCCAGCTGACAGCTACAGTTATATCACAGTGGGCCTCGGATTTGAGTTGGAAACCTATTCTTTGAACGGTGCTCTCATATGCAACCAGACAATTTCAATCCCAAGGGTAAAACAAGTCTAAGAAAACCACAATCACTGGGACAGACAGATCAAACCCACCTCTATCCTTTACTCGTCAAGTGGCTTGGGGCAACTTCTCTACCCTCTCTGTGCCTCAGTTTCCCTCTCCTTAAAAATAATCTACAACGCCAAGTTGATGTGAGGAATAAAATGAAGTATTATTTATAAAGCAGCTAAAACAAAACCTGGTGGCCACGATAATCAATGCTCTATGGTCTTTGATCCGGAGAAACGCCTAGAAGGTAACTATCAAACCAAACCTTCTCTACAGCCTCCGCTGAAACAAAGGCTTCCACCCCCATAGGTCCCCAGCCCCCCAGTGAGAAGCTCAGGAGGGAGGTAACATCTCTGAGAAGACTTGACAAGGCTGCTGTGGGCTCACAGCCAGGTAACACGCTCCTCCTGCTCCTCTGGCCTTGCTCTTCCTTACTCTTGAGCTATATGAGACTGTAATCCTTCGGAGCCCACCCAGGGACTTTGGCACTCACTTAGGTATGGGAGAGGGGGCTGACTTCCAAAGCATTCTTCACAGTACTCAGCACCAGAGAATGCATCCTACAGAATGAAGGCATTAGCTCTGTCAGAGATCTCGGTCAGCGTGACCGGCCACGTGCTGTTACCAGAGCCAGTGTGGAGGCGAGCAGAGCAAAGGTGCCGACCTTATCAGACCGTGACCTCTGTCCCGGCCAGTGAAGAGGCTGGACAGTCCTCGGATGGGCAAGTCATTCCTTTGGGTTAAGTTATCACTCTCTCCTGATCTCTTTTTAAATATGCATAGCTTTCGTTCCCTTTTTACAAAAGCAGTGTGTTCATTTTAGTCAAGCTAGCAGTAGATGTGCAGAAATAAGTTTAAAAAGATAAATTCCCTATTTTCTTTGAAACAACAATTATAATAAAAGGTAAAAACACAGGACACAGTTTCTAGGGTGAAGTGCCTGCCCGTGGCCCAACAAGGGCTGGGAGCGGCACGGTGAAGTGGGGAGGGGCTGGGGACACCCCCCTGAAGAGCTGGAGCATAGGGGAAAAAGGAAACAGACCAGGAGGCAGACACAGTGTGCCTGTAACTGCTACGTTATAATGTCTAGGCGTGAGTCAAATTACACAGAAAACTATTAAAAAATTATTTGAGACAATTACTTTTCTGAACTTCAGACCATTCATGGTTTGTTGTATATACTAAAGCCACAAAGCAGATGTAAGGGGTACTTTTCATTATTTCCCGGCGAAATCCATCGACTTCCTGAAAAGCAATCATGGAAGCAACAGTCAAGGAATTTGAAATGCCAAGTAGTTGTCAATGGGAAATCTCTATTTGTTTGCCTGATTTAAAGGAAGCAATTTATTTATTCATTGACAAGAACAAATACGGTTATCGGCGAGGACGCGTGGTTACCAGTGAGTACACACAGTCTATGGATGGCATGTCAAGACTGTGAGTAGGAATGGCAGTCTACTGTCGAACCATTTGTAAGCAACTAGAGTCACGTCCGGGTAGGCAGGAATCTCTGCGGCACACCCGTGGCTCAGCGCAGCACCTGGGAGAGATGCGTCAGGGAGACCCCAACATCCAGGACACTACACTAAGCCAAGCCTCTTGCCGGGTAGGAGAGAAAGGCCTACTGCCCCCCGGCCCACCAGAGCACTGAGTCAGTGGCACCTCGGGGTGCCGACATCCCAGCTACAAAATGCTATTCTGAGAAGTCGCCATCTTGAAGGTGGGCATGTGCTGGCAAAAAGGAAGTGTTCCTTTTCATTTGAAATCTGTAGAGAAAGCAGATCGCAATGCCCAATATTTCTTAAAAGAGATTTTCTTTTATGTACAGGACCTTAACAGGGTTACTTGTCAAGGATCTGTTCCATCACTTACCATCGAAGAAAACCTGTTTAGAGAAAACTACTTTATTGAAAAAAAAAATGACTTTGGAACATTTGAAATACCTTGACCTATGATGTAATGTCCTCCAAGGAAACTGAGCTAGCAATTCTTCACTGGCAATGAAGTCACCTATCACCTTACTGAGTGTACAGGTAAGTAATAGCTTCAGATTGATTGACTGCAATGAATAATACCCACAAGTCATAAACGTCAGCAGAAACCCAAGAAATCCAATTCTGCTGTATTGTTTTCTACCTGTCAGAGGCTACAGCTGTATTTACACACTGCCTATCTCAGAATCTCAGCTGCTGTACATTTTACTCTGCAAATTTGCCTTCCAGTAGCTGGGGTCGTGGCAGTTCTGTACGACAGCGCTACCGGGGTCCCATGTGATCCACACACATTTGGACTCCATCTTTCAGGACCTAAGACAAGGCGAGTGTAAGTTTTGGAACTGAGAGTCACCACCCTGGACTACAACCAAGCAGCCTAGGTGTCGCCTACCTTTTAAAGCCCCAGGTAGAGTTTTAATGACCCACAGCAACTTAGTTTTATTAAAAGGGATCCTGATCAGCATTTATTCAGATCCTATCATATTCCATACTCTGCTGGTATACAGAGATAATGGATTTTTTTTTTAAAAGCACAATATACACCCGGAAAACTAAATTTATAAATGCTAAGAAAAAAAAATGCTTTAAAGAGAAAAGGTGAGATTCACAGAGGAAGTTTTTAATGTTTAATATTTAATGTTTTTAATGTTTACAAAGAATATGGACCAGAAACCAAACACAGTTGTTTAAGAGGCATTCAATGATATAAAGAAACAAGATTCCAAAAAGGTATTTTTGTAAATATGTAATAATTAAAATGGGAAATATTTATTAATAACTATGTCAAAATTGCTAAAAAGTTCAAAACAATATAAGACCAAGTCCTATCCTCGAAAATCTTACGATCTATTTTGGTGTGAGGGCAAGATTTGATAGTGTTATAGAATGTTCGTGTCACCCCCAAATTTCTACCCCCTCTCATGGGATGGTGCAAGGAGCAGGGGCCTTTGTGAGACAATTAGGATTAGATGAGGTCACGTGAGGAGAATCCTCACAAATGGGATTAGTGTCCTTACAAGAGTCTCAAAGCCAGCAGTCTGCAAACTGGAAGCAGGCTCTCACCAGAACCCAGCCATGCTGACACCCTGATCTTAGAAATCCAGCCTCCACAACCGCCCAAAGTGACTAAGACAGGAGGGCAGGGGCCCTGATACAGATGTACAGATACATACCCTCATACACCACTTATCTATCAAAGGACACTAAAAGGTAAATATTAACTAATACTAGAAGGTAATATTTTCCTAATGTTAAGTATTGGGTATAAACAGAGAAAGGTAATATTTAGAAATTTCCTGTAGAGCACAGCACTAGAGAAAGCTTCCTGAAGGTGAAAATAAAATTACACCCTGAAGACAGGTTAGACTTGTCTTGAAACAACAAGGAGGGGAGACATTTCAAGCAGAAGGAATCAAAGTATGTGCAAGGCACACGAGGGCTACCTGGAGACAACACACCAGCTCAGAAGAGTTAAGGAAAAAAAAGTAGGATGCGAATCACATCCTAGTTACATTCCTCAGAGAAGCCGTTTACAATCAACACGTGCCTAGAACCATGGGGGTTGGGAAGGGCGGTTGTCTATATATCAGGGTTTGCCAAGCATCGCCCAGAATTAGGTTAGAAATGCACATTTTCAGGCTCCCCCTCAAATCTAACAATCTCTACTGGGTGAGACCCTGCACTGTGGGCTTTACAAGCCCTCCAGGTGACGCTGATGTGGGCCAAGTTTGAGACATACTCCAGACTTGCTGCTAAATTAGACTGAAATATGCTGCAAGCAGGCCTTTAGGAGGTACACAAGAAACAGTCTATGTACTGAAGACAAATAGGAATCTATTTTATCTAATGCACAGAAAATAAAATCATGTTCTTGATTTGCAGACTTGCTTTAACTGCTTAGTTCCCCTCCTCCCTTCTTGCTTCTCAAGATTGGAGTGCTTTTCATGACATTTTAAATCTGCATGAAGAGGAAGCTGAGGAATTCACTCCTCGTCTGAT
This sequence comes from Macroglossus sobrinus, assembly GCA_004027375.1. Lineage (NCBI taxonomy): Eukaryota > Metazoa > Chordata > Mammalia > Chiroptera > Pteropodidae > Macroglossus > Macroglossus sobrinus. Next base: position 12,378 of record PVKZ01003201.1, read on the forward strand.
TTATGAGCAAAAATATCAAGCTCTTCATGTTTCAGGTATGGACGTGCTGTGAATTGAGCACTGGCTGTCTCGTGGCTCATAATGTCGCTTCCCCACAGAACCGCGATGGAAGGAGGGTGACTAACCTGTTCTCCACTGACTGGGATAAACACTGACTGAAAGAAATAATCAGAGATCTGGTTTTTGCTTTCACACACACACACGCACACGCACACGCACACATACACACACACCCTCCCTCCTCCACCCCAAAATGCACCCTGGGGGTGCCCAGGATAACAGAATCTCAGACATCCTGAATAAGACGACAGCAAACTGGAGTACTACAGTGAAGAGAGTACATACATTCTGGGAAAAGAATAGTAAATTGACAAGCACGTTTAAGTGACACGTAATTGAAATCTACGATGCACAGTCTTCAGTATGTAAATATACACATATGACAATCTGGGGTGAGGGGAGTGGGGGAGTCCCCTCTGGAGAATGTGATTCCCTACTTTGAGTTTCACTTTGATTTTTTGGTTATATTTTCAAAGATTTCAGATCACCCCAAAATTTTAGCATATCAAATTTCTCCCAGCCTCTTTTAATACTTAATGAGTTCATAATGATTTCATGTGAATCCAGCAGTAACTATAAAAAGCACAGTAATGTGAGGAATACTTTTTCATTCCATTTAAAGTCCCAAGAATGCCCAGTGAGGGTTGGATGATAGCATTATTTATTATTTATTTTAAGCAACTTTGATTTAAAGTTTTTTTTTTTTTAACTTTAAAGATGGGACACCCAAATACTCTCAAGCTAAATTATAAATGTATTTTGGATGTAACTTGATTGACTAATAAATTAATGCCATGTAATTGTTAGTGGAGTTCTTTTTTTTTTTCATTTTCTGAGCATTTGTTGGGGTGACATTAATAAAAGCAAATAAGTTTCAAGTGTACAATTTAACAGCATGTCGTATATATATTACACTGTGTATTCACCACCCAAAGTGAGATTTCCTTCGGTCACCACATTTTTGACCCTTTTCCCCACCTTCTTTTGACGTCCCACACCACCAACCAATCTGCGTGTACTCCACAGCCTCAGTTAGCACAGAAAGCCACACCCTCATGTAGTCAAACCAGGTCCACGGTCCTCTGCTTGTATTGGTATCATTCGTCCTAATATACCTGAGCTGATCTGCATATGCCCGGCCATAAATCAAATGAGAAGATAAAATCAGATATGTCGTCCATCACTTGTCAATTGTGGAGGACGTTATGGTGTAAATAGGGCAGAATGCTAGCGTGAAGCCCTCAAAAATTCACACAACTAAAATATCATTCTATAGATAGCTGCAACAGTCTGTTGATCCCAATGCATGCATTTCATATCTCTAAAAGTTTGCATAACTAGTGAGAAAACATCCTGAGTAGGACAATAACAACTTTCCTTTGTGTGACCCAAAATTGCCACAAATTGAACTTAAAGCAGATTTGAAACAGCACCTATCCACCCTTTTCAACAGCTGCCCAGGAAAGGCCTTCCTTATGGACCCTTCTCCCTCTGGCAGCCCCACTGATCAGAGAACGAAGGTCCTTAGAGCTAATGGCAGCGGCGCCCACGGGCCACGTAAACCCCGGAATGGAGGTCGTGGCCCCGCTGACCTCCACGCCAGGCAGAAGCACAGCACTTACACCACGGAGGCGCAGTCCCCGTCTGCGAGGTGGTTTCTGTCGGTTCCAGGAGGCCCCTGGGCAGCTGCCGTCGTGGGGGATGGCGAGGATAGCGAGTCTAGGCTGCTGGTGAGGGTGTCCTCCTTGCAAGGGTGAGGGCTGTCACCTAGGGAGGAAGAAAAATCAACTTTCAAATCAACTCAGAGGAAAAACAACATTAATAATTAGATGCCATCACTTAATTAGTCAATCAAGTTGTACATTTATAATTCAGCCTGAGAGTATCTGTGTGTCCTGTGTTTAAAGACTTTGGGTGGTGTGTGTGTGTGTGTGTGTGTGTGTGTGTGTGTGTGTGTGTGTGTGTGTGTGTTTTAAATCAGATACTTAAACTACACAGTGAGGAGAAAATACAATAATCAAAATCAGATCAAATGAGAGACGAAAGCCTTACTATGACCACATGACTCCCCAGTCCACAAGGAGCACTGTCACAACAATAACCTCAAGAAGAATTCAGAGCAGCGCACCAGCCCTGCAAGGGTCCATCTCTCGCTCTCTCACACCTAGGAGTTCTTTAGGCCATTACAGTACTTCACAAACTAAACAGCTCTCAGGGAACCTTACCTTCTGGGTTATAATTTAACAGCTCGACCTATTAAAATCCTGGACACAGAGAAACTTCCATTCCTCTGTGAACATTAGGGAGGATATTATATAAGAATCTGGCCCCTGAAGTGACTCCAGAGGATGACTTTAAACCAAAATTAAAAAGCATTTCTTAAATGGATTGCATGATTTATTCATTCCCAGAGGACCATTTTATGAATTACATTTAGTATCATCTGTATATATTTTGGGTTTGAGCTTCCAGAAAGGCAGAAGATGGAAAAGAGAGCTCCCAAGAAAAGCTGTCCCTCAAGTGGTCTTGTTATCACAGAATCTCAGCTACCACAGATGCTCCTGACCAGCACCTGTCAGAGCTTGGCCCCCTCAGCCAGACTGACAATCCCCGTTAAGCATGAACTGCTCCGGGCACCTGCAAATGGCCCTGACGTGGCCTTAACTTCAAAGGTGATGGGTAGTAACAGCTGGTCAACAAAATACAACCTGGAAGCAGATGATACACAATGTGGGAGTCTATACCGCCAGCCACAACCACTTCTAAGTGACTAAACCTTACATTTCTCCTCAGTACTGGGTCCTAGACAGACACAGTCTGCACGAAAGTCACAACAGCAAGGACCCTGCTCTCAGAAAACCGTCTTGCACGGATTTCAGTTCTACACATCATCAAGCACAAGGGGAACTCTGGACTCTGGTTAAGCTAGATCCCCAAAATGCTCATCTTGAAAACTGACTGTAGGAAATCATTCTTATTTAACTCTGACCCAGATTACAATTAAAGCTAAGAAAGAGAATCTTAGAAATGGAGACCCAGAAAAGCTCAATTCGGGGAAGCAGGACTTAGAAATGGTGGTGAAAGCTGGAAGAAGGAATTCTCCACAGGGCAGTGAGTGTGGGACATCCAGATGGTCCTGCGTGCGCAGAAGATTCTGGTAAGGAAATGTTTTCTGAGCTTTTCCTTCCCTAATGGGTGGTCAGGGAGGGTGGGAGACCAGCTGGGGACAGAGAGAAACGCGCTTTCTGTGGGCAGGTTTTCTCCCTGGTCTAAATCTCCCTGTAAAGCCTTGCTCTGACCCATTCACACGAGTACAGTCAAGAATACCCTGATTCCTCATCCAGTGAGGTCACTTTTCCTACCGCTCTTCACTACAAAAGTATTTAGCTAACCGGAGTAATTCACCCCACATAGAAGGGCCAATTTTCAGATAAACGAATTGAAACTCAATGACAGACCACTATGATTTCCTTTTGATTTATTTTCGTTCTGGGATATACCCCACTTGGAAACAAAGGCTATTTCTTCCCTTGTGCCTAGAAAACTCAAGTCCGCCCATTTCTTTTCTGCAAATGAGCCCAAAAACATGGGGCTTAATTAAGTTCCATCTTTCCTAGGCCCCTCTCCTGTGTCCCTCGGTCATTGTGAGAAATGACTCCCTTTAAAATTAAGAAACTCTCAAAGGTAACCCCAACTTAGGGTCTAAAAGTAAACTCCTGAACATTTACCTGCCCGATAGCTGCCAAGTCTGGGCTTGGCTAGAAGTAGCAAAATATGATCAGTCCTGAAGCAGATGGAATAAACCTCAACTGTGAGTCAGCACAAGCAGCTTCCTGGCTTCAGGAGGCTGGGTCATGGCCCTCGGCTGTCTGGGCCCCGTTCCCTGATGGCAGGGGAAGCGCATGACATAGCAAAAGCAGCAAATGAGAGTCTGCAACCAGCTTATTCCCTGATTCACTCCTACAAGGAGAAACATGCCAGTGAGAAGCAACTGCAGGGAACTGGAGAGTGTGGGTCTAATGTTACTTTCAAAAGACGTCCGAAGTGTTTTACAAGGTATTCCAGCTCATCAACACTGCCTCGAATCCTTTCCCCAAGTATACTGACACAGCACAAATTGCCATTCAACATATTAAATCACATTTTATTAGAATTTCTCTTCTTTCCTGCCAAACAGTGGCAATCTGAGCCCTCGAGTGAAAAGAATATTGGTAGAAAGAAATATGTTTACACAAACTGATCAAACAAAGCAGTATCTCACCCTACTGTCTGCGTGCACAAAATTCCTTTCTCCCCCACTATTCAGGAATGAGCTTATCTACTGGAGAATCACTGAATTCAAGGGGACACTAACACCAGGCACATGAACATTAGATCTTTAGAATCGTTTCTGAAACTTGAGCTCATCAAAAAGAAATGACTGCTTTTTAACTAGTATAAAAATAATAAGACTTAAACAAACAAACAAACAAAACCTCTATGTTCAGTGATGTCTGGATTGAAGATTTTAAATTCTATGCAACTAATTTGTACTTGAGAATTAAAGTCAGATACTCTTCATTTGTCACCTTGGATTTCCTCTGAGCACCACACAACTTCTTTCCTTAGGTGTGACCCTTTAACAGGCAGCTACAGACAGACAAATCACCTGTGAGGAACAAGGTTGTTCCAGGTAAGCGAACAAAAATGGTGAAGGGCTTTCATTGGGAACAGACTCTGAGATAAACTCACTAGAAACAGAACCACCACCATCTAGAAAATGACGACACCTAGCTTAATGCCACCTTCACAAAGCACTCACCAACCACCTTGTCTGCCTCTTCTCTCCTTTCTCCCGGCTATGAGCAGAAATCAAGTTCACATGTCACTGTCATCTACTGGTTCCGTGACCTGCTTTTGGTTCCTCGTTTCCATGGTGCATTTTTTTGAGGGTGGAGACCGTATCTCAGCCCTGGGAATCCTTAAGGGACACATTGCAGTGACAGGCAAATCAAGAGTCCTCAGGAAATAATGACTGTGGACTCCCTGCCACAGGAAATACCATGAGCCCAGAAAGCCAATGCCTCTAGGAATTAAGAAGGGAAAAAAATCTACAAACTTCCAAGTATTGTTACAAAATCCGCATATAGCTTCCTATTGGTGTTCTCTCCTCTTTCAAGACACTCGCATCCCTAACCTCTTTATGTGACCGATAAACTGCGTGTGTACAAGAAACACTGTGGATTTTGAATTACAAAGGCGAAGAATCCATCCCTGACCTGAAGATGTTCATAGCACAGTGCAGAAGACAAGTAAAGACAAACACAGCAGAAGGTGGCATATGCTGTAATATGACCGTACCAAGGAGCTCTGAGACCCAAAGAAAGGGATTTCCAGATCTGCCCGTGGCAGAGATCAAAGACATGGGCGTCAGGCAAAAGGATCGGAAGGTATTAATGCCAGACTTCGAGCAAAGAACCCCTGGTAGAGAAAATATCAAGACTAAAAGGACAGAAATAAGGAGGAATATGACAGTTTTCAGAGCCAGGGGTAGCTGGATTTGACTGGAGGATACGGTCAAAGGCAGGAAGGAAGAGTGTGAAGCACGGTGCAGAGTCTTGAAGTTACTAAAGCATCTCAATCTGATCTGGTGGCACTGGGAAGCTGCCACAGGGATTAAGCAGGAAAGTGAGATTCGAGAGGTAGTGAGGTATCACAGTCGCTAGAACTCTGTGAACAAAGGTGACAGGGAAAGGGGGAACCTACGATGGCCTTCAAGTTCCTGGCTCAGGTAGCCGAGTGAATGGCTGAATAATTAATTAGAATGGGGAATAAAAAAAACAAGAAGCAAACTGGGTATGAGAGAGAATAACACCAGCTGTAGACATCTTGGGCTTGAAGTGCCAACAAAAAATTCAGGTAAAAATATCTAAAGGAGCGATGATAGTACAAATGCAGAGCTCTGGAGAGAGGTCTGGGACAGTTTCATTGACTTGGGAGTCATGTAGACTGAGTTGAAGTCATAGCACTGGACGGAGAGAACGAAGGAGAAAATGCAGAGACATGAAGGGAACGTTGGAGGAACTTCAGATGCAAGGAGCGGGTTTTCCCCTCAAAGTGGCATGGGCAGTGGTGGTGGTGGCTGCTGCTGCTGTTATTTTAAATACAGAGAAGTGTTATTTTACAAGTGTTTACAATCACCGCCCCCCCCCATCCCAGACACAGATTCTCATAAGAACTGGATTAAAAAAAAAAAAAAAAGCATTTGAGAGGACATGTCTTCACGACAGCTACCATGTTACATTATTTAGCCTGGCCCCGAGCACAGGAACAAGTGTTTTATTTACATGACAGACTAAAACAGTCTTCAAAGACCGGCAGAAAATCAGAGCAAGAAGTGGGAACAAGAACTTGATAATTCTGCCGTATCTAACAATTCGGAGGATGCTTATCTAGTGATCTGGCCTTTCTTACTCTAATAATGGCAAACTATACATACTCTCCATTCATCTTCTAGTCATTTCACTTCAATAGAAATGTTTTTGCATTCTCGGAGGACACAGCCTTTGAGTTCTCCCCACTTCATTTTATCCGTTTCTGCCTTTCCTTCCTCTCAAATATATTTTCTAACAGTTAAGAAGTCTGAGAGAGTTCCCTTTGAATCCCTTACTTGCTGTTTGCACTTAGTCTAAATGTTTGGGTAAAAGGTAAAAACACTTCATGCTATGAAACCACGGAAGGTTTCTCTTATTCCGCAGAAACAGACTCTGCAGCTGCGAAGCTATTCCATGATTCCCTCTCTTAAATGTCCTGGTTTATTAGCAGAAGAAACAAAAAGGAAAAGGGGCAGAAAAGAGGAGAGAAAACTTAATCCTAGCAAACTCCACAGGGAAGCATTTGGCTAACTGGATGAGAAGTGCAGATTACTTTTAAGGTCCCATGAGCACAAATACACTTCCTGTCACGTCACAATAATCAAAGATGCTTCTAAATATCAAACAGTTAACAGTTAGGATCAAAGAAAGATTTACTGAGAACAAATTCATTGCACTTAAAATACAGTAAAAGCCAGTCTTCCTCCCACATGTGCCCAACAACATGATGATAACATAACATTTTAAAAATAAAAAGATATAACTGCACTCAAAAACTGTCATATATCTCTGTGAAACAGAAACAGAAAGCAATCACAGTTTCAGAGGTGAGGGGAAACACTCGCCAAAATTCTACCGGCTCCAGGACCTATCAAACGCAACCCAACCAGCCAGACCTTTAAATCCCGTGCTGTCCTAGCACACGATGCACCACGATAACGCACCACGCAGCAGGGCTCCACCCAGGCTCTCCACGTGGAACCAGGGGTCGGGAGGTGCTCTCCACAGCAGATGGAGGCCAAAAATCTATGGCCAAGTTCCCCTCGTGCCTGGGGAACTGGATTTGACATGCCCACCTCTCCCATCCCCAGCATACGATTACTGTGCAGGGATAATTAGAGCTGGTTCTGAACCAAAGCACCTAGATGAACCTGGAGGCAAGAGACGGGAAAAGGAATGGAAAAAAATAAAGGAGAGACGGAGACTCCAACTCCAACACACAGAGACTCCTCATTCACGGTAGACTTGTGAACCACGATTCCAAAAATTCAAAAAAAACGAAGATCATCAGCAAACACAACCAATAAAAAGAACTCAGAGATGTAGAGATTTATAATATGCAGAAAAGAAGTAAAATTGTTTCGTGGAGGCCAAGACATGGAAGCAACCATAGTGTACTACGATAGATGATTGGATAAAGAAGCTGTGGCACATATATACAATGGAATATTACTCAGCCATAAGAAGAGATGAAATACCACCATTTGCGACCACATGGATGGACCTAGAGATAATCATGCTAACGGGAGTAAGCCAGATAGAAAAAGATGAAGACAACATGATATCATTTATATGTGAGATATAACCCTAAAAGCAATAAACAAATAGGACAAACAAATAGAGACTCATGGACATGGACTATAGACTAGTGGTTACCAGCGGCGAGGGGAGGAGAGGGGTAGGGGATGGGGGATCAGGGAGAGAGGAGGGGAGGTAGATGGGGAAAAAAATAATTTTTTTTTTTTTTTTACAAAAGAAGTGAAATTGCCAACATCCAGATCTCAGAAGAAGAAATTTAAAGACATAATGACCAATTCCTCAAAATTAAAGGAACTTCAAAGATCTCAATCCAAAGGACTCGGGGCATCAAACGGGAATAAGAAATGTAGTGCACATTAGACGCATTATTGCAAACTTTAAGAATATAAAAAAAAATCCTGATAGAAACAGCAGATGATATAAAATACAATTATATATGCAAGCTACCAACTACCATTCAAATGTGAGGCCGTAACAAACTATTAGGCATAAAAATACCCAAAGTTTACCCATAAAGAACTATACTGATAACATAGAACTTTTTTTATCTCTTTAAATATATAATATGAGATGTTCAACAAACTTGAAAATGTATATTTTTGTCTTCTAAAAACTCTAGGGCAATAAATGGATAGATGATAGATAAAGTCTCAAAATAAGGAAAAACTTAGCAACAAAACAGAACATTTATTTTGAAGAGAAAGCAGGAAAAAAATCAAAATTCATTATGAAAATTATAAAATGACAGAAAGCCTAACATAATGGTAATTACTATATTAATGTATTAAACTTATCAATTAAAAGGACGTGACTCTCCAAATGTGTATTTTAAATTCAACAATATGTTGACTACAAGAAGCATGTTTAAAACAAGACAAAGATTGAAAAATAGTACTAAGCAACTAAGAACCAAAAGAAAGATAATGATTTTAACAATCTGCATGAAAAATAGACATTTTATGTTAAGATAAGGACAAGGTGATCGACTAAAAAGAAAAGTACCTAATGATACAGCCTAAAGGAACAAATAGAACTATAAGAAAAAACATAAAAATCAATAATTATAATTGGAGATTTTAACTCAGTCCTCTAAGATACTGCATCATGCGGGGGCGGGGGGAATATCTGTAATCAATAATACAGAGCTTATCTATTTTACACACATACACACACCTTGCAATAAACATAAGATACATATTCTTTCCAAAAACACATAGAATATTTATGAAGAAATACTAAAGTCTTAAAAAATTTCAAAGAATAAATATTATGCTAACCAGGCCAAACAATTTCAGGTCAAAATATTTAGAACCTAATAAACAAAAGGTAGATGTTATAATAGCCATATGTTGATAAATCAAGTATAGTTAAAAAGAGAATCGCAATGGAAATTCAGATTTACAAGTCAATAAAAATATTTCATATCAAAATTTCTGAAACCGCAAAATACCAAAGAAAAATATTTATAAGGAAACAAAAGGTTCAGAATATTTTATGCTATATTAAGACAGTTTTTCTAAATATTGATGGTCAAAGAACAATCATTATGACCATTTAAATACTGACATTAAATTCAGTCAGAATGAACTTTCAATAAAATAAAATTTGCTAAAATATGTTTGGTATATTTTTTTTAAATTTTAGTGTATTCAGTAAATAGGGATTACTTATATACTATAATTAACACACAGAGGCTATTTCATAAAGTTAAAAGCTAACATTCTTAACTAATATTTTTCTTGTCTACTGGTATGTAAGACTTGGGCAGGGAGGGGCGGGAATCTCCCAAATCACTGTGGATAACTGATGAGAAAAAGTAAATTGACATACTAAATACTCAACCTAAGTACAGAGAAATAAATCTCAAAACTAAACCATCTACTTCACCTTTGAGGGTAGCTTCAACTAAAATTAGTGGCGCTCTATTACGGGAGGGAGTAAACAAGATGCTCGGGTTAACTCCCACCTCGTGTCCCTTCCACCTGGTGCCGGGGTTCATTCTCCTGTCACTGCATTTTCTATCTTTTAAAATTGGAATGCCTAATAATAACCAATAATGTCCTGCTTAGAGTAATTCAACTTCTTTGCCCAATTGGTGTGTCTGCTCTAATGATGACTAGAGTGTCAAAAATTCCAGCCTAATATCTGAAGCTGAAGAGAAATCTGGAGGTGGAGAAGAGAGAAAGTGTATCCTCAAGGATAAACCTTCTCTGGGTAAAAGTCTTACTAAGAGACAGACCAACAGCTCTGGGAAAGAAGTTGATAAGAGACTTGAATCTAGGAAGGTATTATAAAATGCTGCAGGAGGAAGGAAGGAGGAAAGTTTTATGTGTTTGTTTTGCGAACTGATATAAGCCTATTCAAAACATAACCTTTGAACTAAGCAGGAAATATTCATGCTGCCCTTCTTTGCACCGGGTGACAGATATGACAACACCAATAAAATCTCTGTCAAGCCATGGTGGCCTTTCCTCTAAATGCTACCCAGAACGTAGAGTGTACTAACTAGGAGAGGGGTGCCTAGTATCAAGAACAGTACTGTCAAACTCGTTTCAAATACTCCCACAATTCCTACTTTGCTAAAATAAAGTCTGAGTTGCTATACTTTACCCTGTGAAAACTGGTTTTTTACTGCTGCACTGACTAGTGAAAATTAGAATAAGCCAATATTTACAATTTCTCTCCCCTCAGCTCAAAACGCTGTTGAACTTGACACTGTAAATAAAACATAATGCTGAACAAAAATATGGAAGTGACCTGTATAAAGATAAATCTATAGAGGAGCTGGTGAGAAGCTTTAGATATATGAAACAGTAAAAAGAAAACAAATCTTTACTGATTTTCAGAAAGCCAACATAATGGATGGGATAGGGACAACAGTGGAATTTTAAGGCTGATGGAAATCAAAGGATATAGCTATTCATTCTGTAATGATCAAGTGCATGGGAAGAGTAGCATGAATCAAGCAGCACTAGTCCCTGAAATGTGGTTAATATAAGTCAAAGTATACTACTTGACTTATGAGAAATGACATATCGCAGACCTGTCATACTGGATGAAAACAAAACTCATCTGGAATTCTTTAACAAGGACACCCAAGGACACTCTACTTGCCCACAGCCTCATCCTTTCTATCCAAACCTTGTAAGTACCTAGTGATGTCTACTTGGTTCTTTCAAATTACTGGCTGAAACTGTATACAGTGAAGAGTTCAAGGTTCCAACTCTGAGTCAGGGACTGTGACTTCCAGAACAGCTCACACTCACTACTCCAAAGGGAAAATTACAGTGGTGCCCAGTATTTTATTTGTGCGTCTTGTCCTTAGCACTAGCATTCCCATAATTATTGACTTACATACACTGGGTGGGCCACATACCCAACTTTACTGCAAGACGAAGGAAAATGGGAAATGACCACCTCCAAACAAGAACAGCCTGTCTTACCTAGCTGGACTAGCTAAGACTGTTTCATCCAGGTAGGCCACTCCTTGGTTGTTGAAAGAAAAGTGACAAGTTCTATGACTTTCTCTAACTAGAAGCTGCAGTTTTCAAACAGAATGACTGGTACGCAGCTGAGCGATCTGTGAGCAGCATGGCTGGGAAGAGGAATGGTCAGACCCAAAACCCAACTGACACCTAACCCGTCAGAGAAAACCCAGCTCTCCCTTCACATCTCTCCATGTTCTGGTCTACGTGAACTGAAACGGCCAAATAACTGTGATAACGTGCTTTATGAGGCACCGTCAGTGGTGGCATTAAACAGGTAAGCGCTACAGAAAAAGTTCAAAGACAGACAAAAATTAAAGGTGATATATTGTTCAGGCCATCTATCTGTTCGTGTCCTTCTCAAAACACAGGCCAGGAGATTAACATCGTATTTCCTTATCCATTAGTTCTCCTCGACTGGAAACGTGTGTACATCCGTATGTACACACACACGTACATACCCATTCCTATCTTAAACCAATCAGAATAATAACGATAGGTTAGGGAACTCAAATTTGACTTTAAAATTGAACCTTTAAAAATGCTAATGTAATTGGGTACCTTTCTTTAGAAAGCAGACCCAATCCTACCAAAGAGAATTCTTTACTGTCCATAGAGTAGTAGTAGGTGGTAAATGATTACTGTTAGAAAACAGTCTACCTTCTATGATCAGAAAATCCACTCTAAAGTTTACATTAGGGAAAAAGGGGGTGAGGGATGTAAGAAACCAAGGCTGCCAACTGTCCATTAAGGAAAGGAAGCTAATTGTGCTTCTCAGCGGTGGGAGGTGCACTGAGACAGGTTACGCCACGGCCAAGTGGAAGAAAAGGTCTCTCAAGTCCCACTTACCCCAATTCTCAGTTCCACTGCAAGTTAAAGCGAGGTCATGCTGGGTAGGGGGCAAGGTGTCCCAGTTCCTCTCATTCCATTTTGCACTCATCCAACAAGACCAATCATAATGAAGCTAAATAACATGCAACTCTATGACAGTCAGCGGCTGGATGAGAATAATTCACTCAGGCAATACATTTCTCTAGCAGAAGTCGTGGCTAGGAAGGGAAAATGTCACTCGTAGTGGACTAATTGCCCATCCCCAATCCCAAAAGCACAAAAACTACAAAAACAGAACTGCATCCCCCCCACCCCCGACAAAAAATATAAATAAAAATAAGAGAAGAGGCAAATCCTCAACTATAAATTAAAATGAAACATTAAGGCATTAAAAGATGTAATGAAATTGCCATAAAATTATGCAGATTTTCTACTGTCCAAAGATTTCAAAATTAAGCATTATGCTTGCCCCAAAACGCTGGACAGCTGAGATATGCCCAAAGTGTATGCTAGGAAAAGCTGATGAGGGAATCAGCTGTGTTATAATTGCATGACATAAAACAGACGCTGACAGAATGTTAGAGCAGCAGCTAATAAGCATTAGGTAACAACCACGGAACCACCTCTACAACTTGCAAAAGTCGATGGAAGTCAGTAGTGATTCAATTATAAAATGAATAAGATCAGTTCGGCTGCAATGTCAATAGAAGTCAAAGCAAATTGCTTTACTCCATAAAGCAGAGCCATTTTATATCATAATCACAGTCCTGAGGCATTATTTACAGACTGAGATTTCTGCCCACATAAACAAACAAAAAAAATATAACCACCATGTACTTCTATGCTTGGAAACCAAAAAGTAATCAGATGCTATCTTCCATAAAATTCTGAGGAAGGCTGACACGCTGACAGCTCAGAATATTTAGAGCACGGTGCTCAGAACACAAACTCCAGCCCAGCTGAGATGATGAGGGCTGTGGACTCCTAGCTATTTACCTGTCCTCCTCCCCCACTCTTCCTCTCACATATAGAATGTTAATTATTATCAATTGCCAGAATAAGATGCCAGCAAGCAACAAGCCCAGGTAGTACTCTGGACCAAAATAACCAAAAATAAAATATTCTTATTTTCCATGAAAGTATATTCCAAGCCTTCTACTTCATACAACAGGCCCGCACGAAAATATAAGCTAAAATTTTGGACTAAATACTACACATTGGGCGGTTTACAGACATTAGGTCATTCGTTCTTGGGGGGAAAAAAAACATGAAATTTTATTGCCCCAAATTCATGAGGCTTAAAGGAGAATTTGCCGAGATTATGTCATCAGGAAGAGGATAGAGATTTAAATTCATTTTGGTTGAAATCCAAACATAACCACAAATAGTTTTACCATTCAATAAAACTCTTTGCTGCTAAGTATTTCCAGTGATAGCGGTCCCCAAAATTCTAGGACGATAGGACTCAGATTGAGCAGCCCAGGTAGAAGGTGAAAGACACATAAGATCTAACAGGAAATGGCTAAGCACCCGTTCTCTGTGGTGTCAGTGAAGTCTCTCCAGGTCAGCTCATGCTAGAGGGATTTCATACCCTGCTTTCTACTTCAAAATCCTAAACTTATACTCCACACATCAAGTCCCAAGCACAGCTCGAATCAGCATTAAGCCAAAATTCTGTAACTTAAATATATATATATATATATATATATATATATATATGTATGTATCTTATATGTTTGTGTATACCTGTATATGTTTGTAAAACAAGGAACACTTAACAGTACAGTAAAGTAAGAAATACAGGTAACCAGAAAAAAGAAAATCATCACACTCTCATCCCTTAAAGATAATCATTACCATAAATGATTAATATTCCTCCAAAATTATTTCTATGCTTATACATCTATTTACATAATTGTTCCTTTAGAACTGTGGTTAGTCTGAAAATACTGTTTTATAACTTGCTTTATTCATTCAAAAGCATACCCTGTGTATTATTCCTAGGGAAACATTTTTGTCATTGGAAGGCTAGAAGTCTGCACGTGGTCAGTAGGGGCTTGCACCATCTTCCTGTGTTTGGCTGTGGCCCCTTTAGGAGGGCCACACCCACAACAGAACACGTGGAACACTATATACCAATGAAAAAAGGAGGGGAGCTCTCTTCATATTGACATGGAAAGCAATGTAAGATATACTATAAAAATTTTAAAGTAAGGTATACAGCTAGCTTTTGGGTACACATGGGGATAAAGATTTATATTCATATTTGTTGATAAAGTACATAAAGAACTGTGGAAGGATAAATACAAAACTATAGCTGGACCCACACGAACTGCTACTATTTCATCATTTATGACTTAAACAAAGAGCAGTTTTGTTTAAAACTCAATCCAATCTGGATCTCAACTTTGAAAAGATTTAAGTGTAAGAAATTCTGGATCCTTTACTATTTTTGATTTAACTAAATAAAAAAAATGCCAGTATTCAGTAACACTGAAACTAAAAGATGGCATTTTTCTATGGTCCAATCCATTAATCTTAGTGATCACAGATCTGTTTTTCAGATGCATTAGGATGCAGGAACTGAGTTGACGGAATAATGGAGACTTCACTTTGTATCATTTACTACTTTTTGGTGTTTTAAAGCCTGAAATGTATTTTCTATTTTTTTTCTAATGTTTTAATAAAAGAAAGGAGGAGAGAAGAAAAATAAAAAGAAACAGCAAAATCCAGCATATCCAGGAATTGTCAAATTCCTGATTTGTGTTCTCGTTACAGCATCAGCTAACAACTAACCTAAAATCAAATGGTGGCAAAAATCATGATAAAACAACTGTATCATTGAAATTAAAATGATTGTCTTCCATCCCAGCTTTCCATAAACGTGAGCATCCTTTTTTCTCCTGGAGGCCCGTTTTTATCACAGTGCATTGAGTCCCAGGTTTAAAACCATACTCATCTCTGGCTCTTTCTTTTCCTTCAATAAGACCATAATTCTGATTCCCTTACAATAAAAGCACTTTTTAAAATGGAAAATCTAAGAACCATTGTGAAAAAAAATAAAATAAAAATCAGCACATTGCTTGAAATGCACAGACTACATCAGACTTTGCTGTGGCATTTGTATTTAGCAATTTAGCAGGTTGGTCAGAAACCCAGACTCTGCCATCAATCTGCCTGGTTCAATCCTGGCTTTTGTCGCTAACCAGCTGTGAGATGGGTGAGTTATGGGCCTTCTCTGTACCCCGGTTTCCTGAGCTATAAAACAGGGATAATAATATACCTAGAGGATTGTTACGAGGATTACCTAACTTTAATAAATATTGGTAATAAAGGACCATATTGTATGGTTTATGTAACTGTTCACTATTACAATATGGTTTATGTAACTGTTCACTATTATTATTCTCCAAATTTTGCAACCTGTTTTTGCCTTTAGTATTAAAATTTTTAAGAAAAAGAGCATATCTTCAAAATAACAAAAATAATCAGTAGACACTTAAATAATCACTATTTCTATTCTGACCAAAATAAAAAAAAAATACAGTCATGACCATAATCACATTTCAAGCTCAAAAAATCATGCTGCTGATTTTAAAGAATAATACTACATGCTACATAAAATGTCAGCCCAAGAATTCATTTTAATTAGATGGAAGATTTTTTTTTTTTCATCCAAAGGTGACACTGGACTCCTAAATGCAGCTCGGAAGGTACGTGGGAATGCCACAGAAAGCAGAAGGAGCCTTCAGAGAGAGCCAAGCTGACAAGATGCTGCCCAGAGCTCATCAGAGGCCACTAGAGATAAGGAGTTTACAGGGGCATCCTTCACAGTGACTCAGTCTCCCATCTTTTCCTTTCCCTCTACAGCTGACAAGGATTCAGTCAGTAAAAGTAACTGGCCACAGGTTTGTTTTGTTATATTAACTGTCAAATGCACCCTTATTCCACGGTAATTTTTATCACAGTCCATAAGAGCTTCCTGGGTGATAGAAGTCACTTGGCCCACGGAAAGACCCTCCCCTCCACGTTCCTTCTCCTCTTCCTGGCTACCAAAGAAAATGTTTCAAATCAGTCACTCTTGACAGCCTTAAAAATTCTATTTCATTCAGGATAAACAATACTTTGGTTGGTTTGAAAAGATGTTTCTTAGACAGCCCAGCTACCTCCTACGCTGTAAGAGTTTCAAAGAGGGCTATAAAGAGAGTGACAGCTGCTTGAATTCAGAACTAGAAATTAAAATAAAAGCTATTAGAAGTGAAGAAAAAAACCCACACCACAGGGAGACAAGCTTTAAAGATTTTTTTTCTCTCTTCTATAAATTCTAGTTACCTGCCATGAACTTATTTTCACCACAGAAGCAGCCATGTAGTTTTTAAAGGATTTTTCCCCCCCCCTCTAGAGAAAGGGGGAAATGTTCATCCCACACAGAAGCAGAGTTAAGATTATACAGGAAGTCATACAGAAAGTTGCCTTGTGCTTTGTCACTAGCATTAGGGGGGCTGAGGTTCCGCGGGGCTTCTGGGGAAACGACAGGGCAGGGGAGGTAGCTTGCATGATGTATGGGCACGCCACCACTCAATTCCAGCCCTGAAATTTCTGGCTGCTTTCCCCGACCCATTGATCTCAACACTGTAGAAGTGAGTTAAGAAATAATCTGTCTACATATACTGTCACTGATTCAAACCTGGTCTTAGGTTTCACTTCACAACACAGTAATTCCACGTCAAGGAACCATAACATTGCTCTGAAGACTGGCACTCAGGAAGATTTTATCCAGACTCCACTCATGAAGTGCACGAAGGGAAAAAAAAAAAAAAGATAAGAATTGAGAGAAAACTATTAAGCTTAAGACAAAGATTTGCTTATGCCCGGTTACTTGAGTTGAGTAGGATTCTGTGTCAAGCTAATGAGATATTGTCTACAAAGAAACATTAATAGCTATAGAACATGTCACTAAAAACCATGTCAACAATAGCTTTACGGTGGTTCTTCTCACACATAAGTGTCCTGGTAAACATTTTGGGAAAAACAAGGTAATTATAATTCACTTACAAAAGCATGTTTCATTAAGGTGATTTCTAAAGCTACTACTCTCTTGGAAATGGAGATTAGAAAGTACATAGGGGTGCCGTGACTGTCAGCTATTCCTCCTTGACTTCTACTGAAATGAGCATCTTTTAGTACAGTAGTTTCCTCCCATCCTTTATGATAAGCCTATGCATCAATGAGGGCATACGTCTGTGAGGGAAAGGATGAAAAAAATGAGCTTTGCATTGTTCACGCTTATGAAACTTCTCTTTCTCTAGGAAGACATAACATTTTAGTAATTATTTAATATTACTCTGTCTACTGACTTTATATATATGCTATTTATACCAATATATTTTATACATCTTATATATTTTTCTAAACCTGCTTCCAAAGCAGTTATGTGTAGCAATATGCATTGAGGACATAAATGAAATGAGACATTTCCTTTCTTTCAATAAAAAGATGGTCTAAATATTATTTTTTTAAAAAAAAAAAAACCTCAGGGCAAAAACTAAGACATAACCACAAGTATGGATTTACCTGTGAGTCAAAATTGTGGCTGATTTTATCTGTTTTGATTACTTGCCTTCAACCTTTACAACCAGTCAGTCAAGAAGCCCCAATGACTTGCTTTAACACCTCTCCCAGATATCCATTTTGCTCCCCATTCCTAGTGCTACCTCAAGCCAACATCAGCTTAAGCCCACATTACTTAACCAGCCTTTTACCAAGGCCTTTCTGATTCCTACAGACACTCTGGTTTTAGAAACTGACCCATATCAGGATATGCTCTTCCTTAGGAGAGAAGAAAAATGATCCCGTTTCCTTGCTTATCTATCTTCTCTTCAACAATTATGTTTTCACTTCTTTGCTTATAAGGCTCTGCATCCTCGTCATGCCAGCTACCAACAACGTGGAACTACAAACATGTTCATCAAAATGTGCTGCCGTTAGCACATCTGAGATCCAAGTGTGAAACTGCCAACCCAACGATAAACAAGGAAGGCCCACTCTAAAATAATATTAAATCCTGCCAGTTGGCTTACGAAATGATTGTTTTCCACTTGCTATAAATCATATTTTTTAAGTTGCCTAAATAAACTGCTCTATTACGTACAAAGAAAAATAGGCAAGGAATACCTAATCACCCAAGAAGATACAAATAAAAACTAGTCTTGTGACTAATACTGTTTAAAAATAAAGCTAGTATAAAAAAAAAAAGCTTAGTCAAAATTCAGATGATAATATTCTCTCTCTCCCCGAACCTTCTTTAAAAATTTTTCTTCTGCCATCAGTGAAAACTGACAAAGAATATATCTCACATTGCCCCATGACCTTACCTTGTATTTGGAGGAATTACAACAAACACAGAAGTCTCTCCTTTCATAGAAGTAGGGAGGACATAAATTTGGAGTGGGCAGGAGAAAATATAAGATACAACATGCACTCAACTTCTTTAGAAATTAAAACGCAAAGATAACTTGAGAATGAAATGAATGTAAACCTTTTATTTGTCCTGTTCTTTTTAGCACTTAGCAGTCTATTCGACTATTTTGCTACTTCGCAACACTTGACTTGGCCAAATCTGCTCAGCTTTGCAGTTCGTGAGATTATTAAATGCTACATGAAAATGAACAATATGGCTTCTACAAAATAATGAAATATGAAAATTTCAGTAAAGATTTAACAGCTGCTCTATTTAAAGAAAACTAGCTAGATACCATATCCATTATTTCAGTTCATAATAATCAACAAAAAAATCCTTAAGTAAGGAACTAGAATTTTAAAGTCTTTTGTAAATGATAAGCTTAATATCATTTAATCATATATTACAAAAAGAAATGATGAGCACATGTATGCAGTACGACTAAATGTGATAAAGCCAATTAAAGTCTTTATCAAAGTAAAGATACTAAGCATCTTTAATTAAACTAGTCATCACAATTGAGGGTGTGGTGGGGTTATATAAACGTAATAAAAATCCCAGGTCTAACAGCTGAGTTTCTCGCCTATTTCATGCCAGCTAGGGTTCTCTGCTTCCAGGCTCCTGCTTCAGGCTTGCCGAGTCTTTGCTAATGATGATTTTTTGATCTGCCTGATACTAAACTTAAACCAACTGAGTGTTTTCCAGAGTTGGCTGTTTGGAACATCAGTTTCATACCCAACTCCAGGAAGAAGATGAAATAACATACCACAAACCACTTTACTCAAATAAATATCAAGTCTGTGACCAAATTATCACAGGGCCAGAATCTCCAGTCATCCATTCTAGTTATCTGAATCTTAGCAGATAATCTACCTAGCTTCCAAATAAAAAATATTTGTCCTGATTTCATTAAGTCAAATTTAACTTAAACTATAGTGAGTGGGAACATATTTGCATTTAAATTTTCTATCAGACTCAAATAAACTAGAACATCTGAAAAATAATCAAAGTTGGCTAAACTGCATAATTAAAGAAAACAAGACAGACATGGGCAGTAACTTTACTATCAGTAAGAAAAAAAACACAATCAAAAATTAGCTTTTTTGAAATTTTCAAGTAGAGTTGACAATTAGATGACTCGGGCTACAGAAAAAAAAATAAATTTAAGTCCTAGTGATAAGAATAAATTATTTTAAAAATGGGTAGAGTTTTCAGTGTGATAAGCGATATTCAATAACATATTTTTTTAGTATTCTTTCCCTTTAGGCTTTCTTTCAAAAGCATATACACCACCTCTCTTCATTTATTCCTCTCCCCTTTTTTTTAGAATATGTAAAATATACCCTCCTATTTTGTTCTCTCTGAAATAATACTTCTTCATACACTTAAGTTTCACTAAAGCATCCTCCAATGGAGGGTTGTGAGGGATACATAATAGATTTAAATTTACCTTATGACCTCTAAGATAAAATAAAATCACTCCATGGACAAAATCATGAGCTTTCCTGGCAACTTCACCCCAACACACACACACACACACACACACACACACACACACACACAACCAAGGTTTTAATCAAGAAGGATTAAAGTTATAAAATACAAAATAGAGAATGAAACATCATATAAATGATAAAGACTAACTAGGGTAATCAATTATCTGACAATCTTTTTCTATTCCTTTATACTCAAATAATTTTTAAGAATTATTATATGACCTAAAAATTAGGAAAACTACAGTTGCACACCATCTTAAGTAATCCCATAAAAGATATGCTGAATACCACTTCAGCAGCTTCTAGCACACTTATTATCACTTAGCAACCTAATGATCAAAAGATTAATATGCTGTGTACATGTGACTGGATATTATGATTCAATTCCTAAAAATACCAAAAAAGTAGATATAATTCTAACATAAAAGGTCCCTCTTCGGTCATTTCCTTTATGAAATACAGTCAGTTCAGTTTTGAGCCAATGTAAGTATTATTCTATGTCCTCTTGATTTTATTCCCCTACTTTCCAACATTTCCCTGTTTCACTCTTTATTAACACTTCCACCTGAGGACAAGTGAGATGTGAGGAAAGGTGCAATTCGAGCTAGTCAGTTTTACTCCTTATTAGCAGCTCTGCTGAGAGACAGTGAAAGTGAAAAAAGAGAGAATAAAAAGGTTAGCTGGGATCAGAGGCTGAAACTAAATTCAAAAATGAAACTCTGAAATTATAAGTTGATTTTAATGATTCATGCCTCTCCTCTGGAAAACAAGGATGTGACTGTGAAACTACCATTTGCTGCGTGTGTCTTAAACCATTTAGAAGAACACCAGAATATCTGAGCCCCCAGTGTTATCACAGGAAGCACTCCGAGTCCTTCTGCAGACACCTCCCAGTCAGCTGAGTTAAAGAGAACTGTCTGCCTGAATCTTTGGATATTAGCTACCTGGACATCTGAGTATATAGCTGCTTGTGATGAAGGTATTGTGTTTGCTCTATCTTCACTCATCCCCTTCCTCCCTTTAATAATCATCCCACACTTCCAAACCAACATAATAACCTCTGTAGCTTGAAAGAATAATGAAAGATACAAAACAAACAAAGATAAGAAGAGGAAGAACAATGAAGACTAATTTAAAATGTCCTTAGCAGTGGTGAGTCCCACAACAAGAGTTAGTGTTTTAGACACGCAGACTGAAAATGCAGATTTGAGACCACGACCATCTTATTCTCCACACTAATAACCACATGGTTACAAATCAGCAGTTGGTGGCCTCTATGCGGCTCACTGTCTTGGTCTGTAGAGATCAGTGTTTAAAATTAAAATTTTCAGGCTCTCTTTAAAAACTAGGCAACATCATGGTCACATGACAGCAATTAGCTGGGACATGAGAACCTCTATTTGCCAGAGTCCCACTGAAGCTCAGTCCACTCAGCCTGGCCCCCAAATGCAGGTCAATTTGCCACCACTGCCATATGATGAGATACTTGCCTTGTGAAAAAGTCAGAAAAACAAGGCAAGTAAGATGCAAAAGCCATAAACTCCAGAGCAACAGGGAACAATGTCTTTAATCTAGAAGCATTTAACATCGGCTTCTGTCTGCTCCTCTCACAAAAGATCTGCTTTAATTTTTGTTCCCCTTGCATTTGTCTCAGGGTTATGTAACCTCACAGGAGGCCACACAAGTCTCCTAAAAAAGAAATTCAAGCTTTTAAAAAAATAAAAGGAACCATGCATAACAAAGACAAACACAAAAATGAAACTTGTCTTCTCTCCCTGACAAGAAAGCTTTATCCTAGCTGTTAATCTCAAAAATTATCATTGTACGGGGAAGAGAAATTAAATACAAAGGATGGAAAGCCAGGGCCTGCCCTGGGACATATGATATATTATATTCTCAACATGTTGTCAAGAAGAAAAATATAATGGACATCTTACCATCTTCCGGCTCAAGACAAAGATTATATACAGCCACAGGTCTTTTGATCCTCTGGCCTTGTCTCTTCGATTGCCTTGGTGGAGCATGTGGGGGTGATGCTGACAAGGAGACTGGCTCGGGGAATGTGGCATCAGGCAGTGTCCTAAAAATCTGCCATCAAAGCATAAGAACATTAATTGTTTCCCCTGAACAGAAAACCTGTACATTCCAACAATAAACCGACATCAAACACCATTTGATTTGGAGTCCATCTCAAAAGAGGCTGGAGCCAAAAATCCATTCCTTCAAATTTAGGGCATTGGTCATGAATCTTTTATTTTTAACAGAAAATTTCAAAGTAAAATATCGTTTAAATTAAATTTCTTATTAAAATTAAAGCAAAATATCAAATCAGTATGTTTCAAAATAAATTCATTCCCAAACTAAACAAGTATAATTATCTTTACCACATGTAGACAATACCACAGCAGTTCATCCACAAAAGAAGTAGCCAGGATAAAATATTAAAAACAAATATCCTGTTAAATTTCACACAGGGTTATATTTATTCCAAAAAGCTGGTCTCGATTTTTTCAAACAACACAAACAAAAACTTATGACTGCAAATATTTTTTACATGTTTAAAAATAGCTTGTGCTTATGAAATTACCTTACAGATTCCCACGTATATTCTTCATAAAATATTTTGTAAATTTTATCAATTTAATTAATACCCTCCAACTTCTCTTAATAATCTCCCTTTCATTTATGAAACCCAGAACGTTAGTCCCTTGATTATCTAGTGTCATTCATATATTAGCAATAACAACATTAAAATGTGCTGATTCTTTGCTTAGCAATTTTTTTTTTCTTTTCAGAAAAGCAATGTGTGCCATAAAGGGAAGTATATAATCCAGAGGTGATTTATAATAGACCTTCCATGGCTGCCAAGACCTAAGTTCAGAGGCTTCCTGTCCCTTAGAACACTGAAGGCCCCTCAGACTTCAATGAAATCATAAAATAAAATATTTAGGGACATCAACCTAACAGACACAGCATCTCCAAAGAGCTGCTGTTCCTCAGGTGGAAGCGAGAAATAGGGAAAAACGCAACTTGCCTTAAACAAACCAAAAAAACCCATAAACATAAAACAATTAAAGGCACTGCATGAAAGCTCCATTGTTCCAAGAAAATTATTCTATTTGTGCATTTGAATTAAAACAGTCATGGGACCTGCAGGTGAGGGTATCCGAGTTATAATCTCAGATTGTAAAAGTTCTCACCTAAAAACTATTATATGCCAATAAAAATAAACATTTCACCAGAGCATTTGCTTTATAGTACCATCATGCCCCCTCATGTGTAAACAGAATTTTTAAAATAATTTAAATTACTGCGGACCAATATTTGCTAGTGAAAACTTCATTTAGTGCTCCAACTGGTAACCTAACACCATATTTCCACAGAATCTGTGTTCTAACAGGGTATTCTGGCAAATAGCAAACTACTTATCTGCCTTAAAAATACCCTCTGTCATCTAGATCACTGTCCACAGCTGGATTTGTTGCCATCTGTCACTGATCACATGAAGGGCTGTGGAGCGGTGAGAACAGGACAGGGGTCAGGTTGAGAAGAGGATGACAATGATGGAGAGAAGAGAAGATGGGGAAACTCTTAATTCTGTTAAAACGAAACAGCACCTATGTGTGACCAACATTTGGAAATGCTCCTTGACTTATGTTTGATCTGTACAAATGCCTCTGGAATATTACTAGAATAGGAAACCAAAAATACACAAAGCCAACACACCCAAAGCCTCATAGGTGGTGGGAAAGTTAAACCCAAGAAGCAGTACCGCACAGCAGATCACCTTCCCAGCAGACTTTCCTGGGAGATCACGCTGACTCAAATCATCCCATGCTGACAACTGCTCCTTCTCCTCTGCTGTCATCACCGCCACCTCAGGGTGATGGGGGGTGGGCAGGGGAGTGAGGAGTGAGGCACAGGGGTGGTCCCAGCTTCTGGGCAGATTACCAAGCAAAACAGGATTCGTGGGACTCTACTGCCCCCGGGCTAGTTCTCCAGTCTCCAGAGGACTTACAAATCCTGCCACATGCCAGGACAGAAAGGAACCCCGAGAGCACTATGCTAAGTGACATAAGTCGGAGAAAGACAAACCTTTATGATCTCAAATGGACATGCGAGATCGAACTCATAAAAGCAAACTCATAAAAACAGAAGAGATTGGTGGTTGTCAGAGGCAGGGGGACGAGAGAAGGGGGAAATGGGCGAAGGTGGTCCGAAAGTACAAATTTCTTCCAGTTCTAAGATAAATAAGTTACAGCATGGTGACTATAGTTCACAGTACTGTATTTTATGTTTAAAAGTTGCTAAGAGAATAGATCTTAGAAGTTCTCATCACAAGAAAAAAAAAGAGGTGATAACTGTTAACTAAACTCATTGCGGTGATCATTTCTGTATATATACATATATATAGATAGATATGTGTATACACACACACACACACACACACACACACTTATCAAAGAATTGTGTTGTGCACCTAAAACTAATATAATAGTACATGTTAATTATATCTCAAAACTGGCGTAAAAAAACAATATCTAGGGTTGGGTACTGGGCTTTGAGGGTGGTGTTGTTTTTCTTTGGTTTGCATTTCAAAACTCTCCAGGTGACTTTTTTTGTGTAGCCAAGGCTGAAAAACACTCATTTAGACATTCATTCCACAGCATTCCATGCTTGTCTTAGATGCATCAAAGTCCCAATCAAAACACCAGAAAAATTATTTCAGCAAAACAGGCACTGGACATGCAATCAATTACTTGGGCCTTTCTAAGTCCTAATTAGGTATAAAATGTTTCAAAGATTCTAAAGACGAACCACTTCTTCAACAAACGATGTTGAGTCAGCATTTCCCAGAGCTAACCTGTCACCTGGATTAGGTGACACTGAAGCATGGACGCTAACTGGAGAAGGCACGATCGTGGCTCTTCAGTCTTCCCAGCTATGGAAGTTTAGACCTACTGTGTGTGCCTTGTTTTTCCAGCTGTATGACGAGAGCCATAACATCTATATACCACATTATTTCAGGGGTTAAATGGGATAATGCTTATAAAGTTTAATACAGCACCTGGCACACAGTAACCAGAAATAAATGCTAGCCACTGCTACTGTGACATGATCACAACCACAACCAGTAAATAATGAAATGGACACAGACCCTCATTACTCTATGCAACCACCATTTTGAGAAGGTACTAATTTGCTGAGGTCTTGAATATTCCTCAAATTCAGTATTAAGGTTGTTATTCTAAAGGGTTTGTGGAAAAAGTTCATCAAGCAATGAGCTTAAGAGAAGAGACAAAAGAGCGTCTTTGCAAAATTCACAAGTCACCTAGAATCACACAATAGTTTTGTGTATTTATTTCTGCACTTCAACACTGAAATTTGTTTTAAAATACTTCCTATTTTATCGAATCCATTTAAAATTTAATAGCACCTACTAGGTAGTAGGTTTTCTCTGAAGCACTTTCATGTTCTCAACGACCTTTGTGGTAAGTATCGCTCCCCACATTTCAAAATGAGAAAAACTCAACGATTAAATAATTAGCCCAATCTGCAAATGGCAAAGTTGGTATCTGAACTCTCAACCCTGAATATAAATCCCCTGACGCCAGTTTATAAAAGAAAGGAAATTTAATTATTAGGGGAAATCACCAACTACTACTTTCCATATCCATTTAGAAAGAGTAAAACTGGAGAATGTCCACTCAGACTCACCACCATTGTGCTGTCTGCCTAGATGGTTCAAGCGTCTGCCTCTGGCTGCACCAGCCTGTGTTCTAAGCTCTTTTTCTTTCTACGCTTCAAAGCTATACTCTCATGGTTCTCTCTGAAACCCCAGAAATGATTTAAAAGAATATTCTTTTTAAATTTAGAAGAGGAAACCGTAAACTATTTGCTTTAAAACTGTGACCTGTTTTTTGGCAATCTCATTTTAGAAGTTAGAAGTCAGCTTATCTTGTTCTCTACAGCTAAGAAGCATGTCGCCCTTAACCATAACACTGATTTTCCAATTCTAGAACCACTTCGTAGATGCAAATGCCTCCACCGCTCAGATCTCCTTCCAAAACCTTCGACTCCCTGAACTTCCCGAGCATCACGTCTCACGTTACCTTTGTTCTAGGCAGGATGAACCCACCTTAAGCAATACTAAGAATCAAGAGATAAAGTCTATTCAAAACTTGTTGTTTTTTTTTTTATTCTCAGTGTAGAAAATTTCTTCACTGCACCTACGTATTTACCACATAAGAAAAACTCAAACCAGACAATCCAATGACAAAAAAACAAAACTCCACACGTAGGCGTGTCAGGTAAGGAGGCGCTTGTGCAGGTCTCCTCAGAGTGCTAGCACAAACAGAAGTCTGGCACCGCTGTTGAGAGTCACAGATGCCTCAGACGCAACAAGCTCGATGTTAATGCCCAGGAGTCTGAGCCACACATCGAAAACCCTCCCCAAGTCCTTCACGCTCTGCTGCCAGGGGCGACATATGGAGATGACGGGCCCACTTATGCCAGAAATACTTTACAGGTAACGGAAAATAAGGATGGCTTCTGGAAACTGTGCTTTAGTACCCAACTCAAAGCTGCAGCATTTCACTCAGCTGAGTTAATAATATGGTTAAAGGTAATTATTTTTTAAGTAGGTGTTTTACATAAGAGTTCGCTGATAAGACTACTGCCATGCTTGTATTTTCCTATCATCTTGAGTAATAACAGTTTCAACGACTGGGTACTGGCAATATGCCCTACATTATGCCAAGTGCTTGACCTACAAAGATTTGAACCCAGATTTCCTGATTCCACATCTGAGTCATCATGCTCACTTGCCTCCAATATTACCTAGTCATATTAAGTCCCATTCATATCATATACTCTTTGGAGATGCCGTACTTCCCATAGTTATATCTATGCAAAACAGGTGAAACTGGGAGACAGTTGGAAATCAATGCACACTCCCCTCTAGTAAACCTTTAACACAGAAAGGAAGGACAAAAAATATTTCCAATCTTCTTTCTAAAATATATAACTATAAAATGGGCAGATTTCAGCTTCAGAGTGCTGGACAAACACTCATTACTGGGGTATATGCCTCCAAGCTGGCTCTACCACCCCCTGAAATTCCATCTACAATGTAACTGCAGCATCTAGTTCCCGTGTGAATGAATAGTAGAGAGCCCCGAAAACTTTCCAGCTGCCTGTCCTTGAATCAGCACTACCCCGTGACTATATGTGGGCCTTTTATACAAAATTTAACTAGAATTAAATAGGGCCTGACTGACAGAGAAATACCGGTTGGGTTCAGGTTTGATGCTGGAAGTATTCGAAGGCTTCATGTTTGTTCTAGTGAATGAACAGTAAGAATCTCAGAGCTGAAAAGTATCCTAGTTATCACTCGGGCCAAACCCTTTATTTCACAGTTGAACAAACTGAGGCCCCTATGGGAAAGATTTGCTCATATTCATTCCACTAGTTAGTTGCAGACTCAGGCTTTACTCCCAGACCAAAGTCTCAATGCCAACTGCTACTTCCTGTCTTGCTGGCTCTGAGTCTCTCCAACGGGCTTATCCTTTATGTATGTACTTTTCTCATTAGGAGAGATTTTGCTCAATAGTTGAAATTCCTCGGAGTGCTTTCGTAGGCATTATCTGACACAAGCCGCAACACAGAGATCTGTTATGCTGACATTGAGGCATGTTATAGGGTCGTGTTCGGGGTCTTCCTGCCAGCAACCTGCCAGCACGAGGCCCTTTCCATTATGCCACAGGAGAGTGAGAAGGGGGAAGGAGGCATTCCCAGTCCAGAAGACATTTATCCCGCAGGCTAAAGCTCTGACTATGGCTCTGACTTGCCACAAGCTTTTTGAAAAATAACTTCAATTTTTGTTTACAACTGAAAAAAAGAAAAGTAAAAAGAATACTTTATGGAACTTATCAAATTCATAGTTTTTGTTTGTTTGTTTGTTTGTTTGTTTTACTTCTAAACTTTTAGCTTTAATTTCAGGGGATATTTTCAGACTCCTTTCCCAAATGGAGTACACCATATTGATTTCTGTAGCAGTCTATGCACCAAATGGAGCAATACATAACTGACTTAGGTTTTTAACGTCAAGATTTCAGTAAATGCCAACTTTTATCAACCAGACATTACAAAATGGAATCTTCCCCAGAACTACCTACCCCACATGGGCATTTTCAGTGGCATTTACTGAAGATATAACCCCACTGC
Source organism: Macroglossus sobrinus (assembly GCA_004027375.1). Taxonomy (NCBI): domain Eukaryota; kingdom Metazoa; phylum Chordata; class Mammalia; order Chiroptera; family Pteropodidae; genus Macroglossus; species Macroglossus sobrinus. The sequence goes on from PVKZ01003201.1 coordinate 40,828, forward strand.
CCTGGGTTATCTAATGTTTAACAAAGGCCACTGGGGAGGGGAATAGTAGAAGGAGGAAGAGGAGAAAGATAAAACACTGGGGACCAAATGGGATTAAAGGAATTTTCAAATACTCACTAAATAACTTTCTCCCCACTCCACAGAAGGCTAACCTCTCCTGATTAAGCCAAAGCTACATCACTCTTTACATTCATAGTGTGAATACATATCCTTAATTATAAAATGTTTTCTGTTTTGCAAATCTTTAAAACCACTCCAGATGCAGTTTTATCAGGCTGCACCTGCACGTATTTGGGAACCGCAGCATATACTTCACAAAGTCAGAAGGAAACACTTGCCCAAACACAGCTGTAATGCTGACTTTCATAACCCACATGTCTACAAATATTCCTCACTGAATAAAGAGCTGATGCCAAGATAGAATTTTTTTCAATCAGTATGTCCTTTGCTTACATGAAAACAAAAAGTTTCAGCAATAAAAGCCTAGGATAACATTCAAGAAATACTAATATTCTATGTCAACTACAAGGCATACTCTTTATGTAATATTCCTGTGTTTTTTCTCTTCCTCCTCATCCTCCAGTTTGGGTGTACAACTACTTCCAACGTTCTTTTTCTTCTCCCTGTTTTATGCTTCTTCTTTCTAGAATTCAGGCCTCCCTCAGAAGTCACTTGGTTTTAGAGCAGCACAGAGGACTGGAACACAAGAGGGCTGCCATCTGCAGTCCCCAAAGGCCTGGGCACCTGCAAGGACCCAGGGCTAGCTCGAACCAGGACAGAAACCCGGACTCTGCCTCAATGTTACCTATGAAACTTTACACTGGATATAAGTAAACACATTTAGAACTGACTCATCATCATCCGAAATTTTCAAGGTGAATGCCATTTTTTCTTTTGGAAAACAAGTGACAATCCCTAGTCATTTGGGTAGGCTGGAATACCATTTCCCTAGAAAAATAAATAAATAAGCATTGGATCTATTAATTTTACAAAAGGAAATGTGTGAATTTTAATCACAGTGAAGAAAACATCTCCTGAAGGAATGCAATATTTATCAGAATCATCTGAAGCCTCTGCTAAGTATGTATGACCTCACGCATGGTCTACTTTTTAAAGAGATAATGCAACCTCCAATTTTTTCTTACATTGACATTTATTAAAAATAAAGTGGCTAACTAAAGTGTTTAAAAGTAGCCAATGAGATTTCCTTCGACTGATTCCACTTTGTCTAGGACCATCTTTGACACAAATATTTCCAAACATGATGAATGATGCAGTACCTACACTTTTAAAAAGAAGCTGCAGAAGTGCAGTATGAGGTATATGTGCTCCCACAGCAGCCATAAAAAAAGTCAGCATGGATAGTAAGGCCAAGACTTACTATCATGACTGGTAAACTGATGACCTTTTACAGAGGATGAAGAGACCCGAGTAGACCTAGAATGAGGCAGGTGCTAATCGACTGGACCACACTCGAGCATTACATTCTGTTCTGCAGTAAGAGCATCACAGAGAAACAGAATTGTCGCCAGTGGAGTGTAAAGATGCTAGTCTCCATTTCCGACGAGTAAGGGGGAGTCCCCACACCAACAAGCAACGCTCCAACACCAACTGGGCGCCCCATAGTTCAACACCATTCTGACACTATCTACAGGGAGAAAGCATCAGATCCCACAGGTTAAGGGCTCAGTCCCTCCAAGACCACCTTCGGATGACAGTCATTAACCCAGGTTGTCACACATGCTTTAAGGAACTAGCTATAAATCAGAGGTTTCTACAACCACCTCCTTAGGTTCAATTAATCTGATAGAGCAGCTAACAGGATACAAGAAACCCATTTACTAACTAGATTACTAGTTTAGTATAAAGGATATTAAATAATATGAACTAACAGCCAGATGAAGAGATACATAGGGTGAGGTCTTGAACAAAGGAGCTCCTGTCCTTGTAGTTTGGGGACTGGCACAGTGGCATTTAGAAGCCTGCTGGTTCCCCAACCTGGAAGCTGTCTGAACCCCAACCTTTTGGGGTTTCATGGAGGCTTCATTACATAGGCATGATTGATTAAACCATTGGCCATCAGTAAATGATTCAGGCTCTAACTCCTCTCTCCTCCCCACAAATTAAGGGGTGAGACTGAAATTTCCACTTTTCTATTCATGGTTGGTTCCCTTGGCAACCAGCCTCCATCCTTTGGTGCTTTCCAAAAGTCACCTCATTAGCATAAACCCGGTTACGTAAAACGGGCTGGTTGTGAATAACAAGATACCAATTTCTTTATGGACTGAGGACAACAGACCAAATACAGCAAAAGTGCTCCCATTGCTCTTATCACTCAGGAAATTAAAAGGGTTTGGGGAACTGTAGACAAAGAACCAAATATGTATTTTTTATTATAAATCACATCAGAGTATAAACAGGAAAGTGGTAAATTCAAAACAAAGTCATACAACTGAAGCACCTGTAAAGAAATCCAACAGGTCACAGTACCAGCTCACGGTGCCTGAAAACACAGGAGCATGGGGAAGAGGGATTCACCTGGCATTGGGCCCGGAGGTTAAAACTAAGGCTAAGGGGTTGAGAATATAAGAAAGCATATTTCAGCTGAACACGAGGGCAAAAGCCTTCAGAACTGGTGAAGTGACACAACTGCTGGGCAGTTAATTTGGGAGAAAATGAGTTCTATGCCACCGAAGTTTTAAAAGGTAAGACCAGGGGCATTCCAAAAGGGGTTCAAACACTGCATGCAGCACTTGAACGGGTCAGCTCATGAATCTAGGAATGAAAACATATACACCCAATCCCAAAAGACAGTGTCACCCACCAAGCTATATGAGCCAAGTGACTCACTCTTCCCAATACAGAAGCAAACCTGTGAAGCTGACCTGTCACCCTTTTCTGAAGGACAGAGCAACCTTCCCCCAATCCCTGAGAAACACACACTGCACCCTGCGGAGGCCTCTGGGCTCTCTTCTTCCCCTACTCCAGGGTGGCCACTCCGGTTCTGTGCATTCTAACTGCACCAGTGGTACGTGGTTAACACGCCAGCGGGCTACTCTGACTTCACAGGAAACACGCTCGTCTTACTATTCCTCTTATTCTGGTTTTCTCTTTCCAAAAAGAAGAAAGTGTCAGGTATTAATAAATATAAAAAAAAGGCTTTGTAATCTGTTACCATTTCATAAATATATTCCTTATAAAGAAAGCCATCCTCATCTGGCCTCCAAAATACTAACCTTATCATCCTTCCACGCTTTTGTTGGAGAGCGTGGTGATTGGCCCCCTTGAAGTTTACTAACAGCCTCAGAACCTACAGGCACTTTAACCTTAGTTCCCTATACCCTATTATGCAAAACTATGTATACGAACAACAACAACAACAAAAAAAAAAAACATGCAGGTATGATAGTAGTACTGAGTCTGTTCAAAAAGGGTCAGCGAGTCCCAGTGATAAATAAATAAAGTGTGCATATTGGGGAGGACGAGAGAGGGCAGGGCAGGGGGAAATCTCACCCAAGTGGCTTAAGGTCTAAAACTGCTGCTGATATGGGGAGAATGACACGAGAGGAGCATCACTCCTCTCATGATCACCTGCACATCCTGTACCGTATTTTCATTTTGTATGAAAAGATGCAGATAGCATGTCTTTAAATACATAACCTTTAAAAATATTCCCTTTTCCACCTAAAAAAAAAAAAAACACTCCTCTGGAAGTCAACAGTGAAAGAGAACTCACTGACCCCTAATTCATTTTCAGTGAAGTGGGGGGGACATTCCTTCTGTTCATTGCTGCGTAACAGACCTCTCCACACAGCTTAGTGGTATCAACCCACCAAAATTTTATTATGCTCGTAATTTTCTGGCTCAGGAATTTGGCCACTGCACAGCAGAAATAAGCAGACTCAGCTGGGGTCTGTTCCATGGCTGGAAGTGGCTGTGACTGGAGCCATCGTCCGAAACCTCAGTGGGGGTTGCTACTTGGATTCCTCAGTTTGGTCTGCTGGAGTCTGGGATGACCAAGCTATTTTTCCATACGTCTGATGTCTGGGATGAGAAGACTGGCACTGGCTAGCATTGGCTGGGGATATCTCTTCCTCTCTCCTACACAGCCTCTCTGCACGGCAAGCCTGGGGCCCCTTACAGCGTGGCATTCTCGGGGTGGGTGGAATTCTTTCACGACAGCTGACACCTCCAGAAGGAGCGTTCCGAGAGGAAGGAAGTGGAAGCCATCAGTCTCTTCATGTCAGAATTAAGAGTCACTTCTGCCATAGTCTAATGATCAAAGCAATCTCAGGGTCCACTGAGATCTAAGGGAAGGACACACAGACTCCCATATCTCCATGGGCAGAGTGTGAAAGTATCTGTGGCCATCTGTAACCTGCCACGAAGAGACACATTTATTTCATTTCTTCATCTGATATCAGGTGTATAATCCGATGATAGTTTGGATATAAGCAAGATAACCATTCCTGAAGTAACTTCAAGATGCAAGCACTTCACAATAAATACAATGTGCTGAATAGATCATATAAACAAGTTTTTGTCTTCCAAGGACAAGACGGCCACACAAGGGCTTCATTCATCGGCGAGGAAGGACATGGAAGAATGTGAGGAGCTCAAAGTCAAAAAAGAATCAGACTCACTGTTAAAAGTCTCTTCAAACTGAAACCTGATCTCTCCAGCCATTCCTAGTTTTATCCAAAAGATTAGTCAAGTTGACAGATATCTCTACACTCTGATAGGGAACTAGGGCATTTATTTATTCTGTAATGTAAATGTAAGTATCCATGGCAGTTAGCTTATTATTTTTTAAGTCAAAGAGGAAAACTACAAATGAGCCATAGTTTCCCCATCATAACACTTGATGAAATTGAAACAGATGGAATATTAGAAAAATACAGAGTCCCTTCCTTATCAAGGCAAACATTGTCAATAGTGTTCTGTGACTGCTTTGATAAAAATCTGGAATAATGGTAAGAAAATTTTAAAAGTTGTCTATGCACATATGTATGATATCTACTTATGCGTCTTAATACACAAGGATCATGATATAGTTCCATACTTCGATTTTTAGTTATGCATTCGAATATTAACTAAATGTCTACTATGGGACATTCAAGGTTCTAGACAACGGAAATAAAGAAGTGCAAAGGCCCTGAGGTGGAAGTGTGCCTCTCGTGCTCCAGGAATATCAAGGAGGCCAGGTGACTGAAGTATAACACATGACAGTGTGAAAGGGAAGTGGGATTTAGTAAGCAGCATGACATTGTTTTTTTTTTTTTAATTTGATTCAGAGTGAAATAGGATGCCAGGGTCTTGGCAATCATTTAATTTCAGTATTCATTTACTATTGCTGTGCAACAAATTACCACAACCTCGTTATTCTGTTTTCTGATTCTCGTTTTATCTGGGAGAGCTATCAATTATCTCGGTTCCCACGTGTCAGGAGTCCAGGCACACCTTAATGCACCCTCTGCTCAGGTCCTCAGCTCACTGGGCTGGGATCATGCGTCACTGTGGTGGATTCAACCGGGGATGGATCTGCTTCCAAGCTCATGTGGATGGCTGCAGAATCCCACTTCCCTGCAGCTGCAGCAATGAAGGATGACGTTTTGGTAACTACGGGCTAGAGGCAGCCGAAATTCGGAGCCATGTGGTCCTCTCTGCAGGCTGCTCACAACATGGCTACCTGCAAATCCCAGGCCAGCAAAGAACCTCTCCCTCCCATCTGTTCCAGTGGAGTCTTATACAACAAAACGATCATGGGAAAGATATCTCACCACCTTTGATTCCACTGGTTAGAATCAAGTCACCGGTCCTAGGTCCCACTGTCACAGGGTCCAGATCACGAGGCCCCTGGAGGGTGTGACCACCACAATCAGTATCACCATTTACCAATCTACCTCATTCTTTTTAATGGGCTAAGAAATGTTTCTTCTTATGGTCATATGATTTATTTAATTCTCTTCCCCACCGCTGAAGGCTGTTTCCAGCTTTTGCATACATATGAACGATACATATGGCAATAGATGCGCTCAAGTTTTGCAAAATTTTGAGAGATTATCTGCAGAGTATTTTGTAGCAGAGAGATTGCCTTCAAAGCAGGGGTACATTTTAAGCTTTGCTGGACACTGTCCCAAAAAGGGTGTTCCAACTCATAATCCTACCAGACGTGTACAAGACCACTTATTCCCTGCTTTAAAAACCATTTCCCTCGTCTCTCAGTGGAATGTTATGCCTTTCTTCAAATAGGTGTTCTTCTTCTCGATTTAGGCTTAGACCTGGGAGATTTAGGCTTGCACTCAGGTAATTTATCTTTCTGGATGACAGTTAGTCTCCCTCCGTATTTTCTGATTCTGGTTGTATATGAGGAAGCTATTGATTTTAGTAATTACTTTTATTCCTTTATTCCAATGAATCATTTTAGTAAGTCTTCAATCTTGGGCTATCTATATAAACAACCATATCTATAAATAATGTAAAATTGCCCCTTCGAGTTTCCATATCACCTCTTATTTTTTCTCTCCTTTCTTATCTAGTAATACTAGGAATTAGTAATAGTGAGCTAAGTCACAATTTCAACATTTTAAGCATTTCAACACACAGGATTCTAACTTAAGAGTTAAACCATTTTTAGGAAGTATCCACAATTTCTTTTTTATTATTTTATGAGGAATTATGTAAATTTTGACAAGTGCTTTTAGGCATTTGCTGGAAGATTTTCTCCTTTGACTTTATAATATGGTATATTATATTAATGTATTTACTAATATTGAGTCACCATTATATTTCAAGGATGAACTCAACTTAGATTGAAATATTATACTGTTAAAGTACTGTTGTTATTTGCTGATATATTATTTAAGATCTCTGCATAAAATTCTTAAGTAAAATTGATCTAAAACTTTATCACTCACAGACGTTGGCATTCGTGCCCAATCGGCGTCATAAAAAACAAACTCCTTTATTCTGCTGTGGACCAGCTGCATTTAAGAGTTCACCTGTGACAATATCTGAGCCTGGTGCTTTTCTTGGGAATAGACAGTAGCTCTTTCAAAATTTTCTATTTCTTTCATTACCATCAGTTCACTAATTTCATTCAGATTTTCAAAATTCTGTGCACTGCGCATCTATGGTTATTTCTGCATTTGTTTCTATTTGTATATGTGAGCCATCTCTCCCACTTTTCCTAACTAGCCTTGCCAAGAAAACCTATTTTATGCTAATTAATTTCATCTTTCATATTTTCTTCAAATTTGAGGAGAGGGAGTGGGTAAAAGCTTAACATATTTCACTCCTTCTGGCTTATACAGTTACTTAAGGTTATAAATTTCCCCAAGAACATAATTTTTCCCTATCCTTTAAGTTTTGATATGCTTGTTTTCATATATTGCCAGATAGCTATAATTTTATTTCTAGTTTGATCCATGAATCATAAAAGCTTTAAAATTTCCAGATGACCAGGGACTTTATTTTTTTGGCTTCTATTATTATGAGCATTGTTGTTTCTAGAGTTTTCTAGAGTTAGAGTATTATAAATCAGAAAAAGTGGTCTCTATTATTTCTGTCTTTTAAAATTTAGAATTTTTCTTTGTGGCCAAAAATAGATACTCGAGACTAATAAACATTGTTACTGTCTTCTGAGTTGCTGTAAGGAAACATGAGGCAACCAGATGTATTTCCCAGTGGAATTTTTATTTTTCTTCAAAAACCTAGTAACTGAACCACAGTATGTCTCTATATGGATAATTCTGAATGACTTAAAATTCAGGATTGACAGTTCCTGAAATTCAGTGATCGCTTCGATCAGATTAAGGCCTCCCTCTGATTCAGAAAAAAAGTTGTCTTCCGTTTTATCATTAACATTATTTGTTCTATGTATTTGGTTTGGCACTCCAAGACAACAATGTCTTCTGATGGGTCATCTTTGCATTCCACGGCTACTGTTTTATTTTTCTCTTTCATGTGTTTCTTCAATAATGGTGACTTGTTTTTTAACTTTTGATTCTATTCATTTCCACTTTCAATTTGTGCATTTGTTTTGAAAGGTTATTTTAGGTCCCTGTTTTCTTAGCTCAGCAAGCACCTTTTAAAAATTCTCTTTAAACGCTTTATTTCTGAACTCCCATTTTATTGAATATTTAGTTCATCTATGGAGATGAATTTCAAGAAGTTCATTTCTTCTCTGCCTCAGATCAGTTTTTCTTCTGAAACAGATTCTTCATCTACAGTTTACTTTTCTTCCTTCTGCTGCGATACATTCACATAGATTACACACTGGATCTTCTGGGTTGATTTCAAACATACTAATGTCTTAAACGGGCAGCTTTGTTGACACTTCCTATTCACGCCACGACGTGACAACTCCCTGAATCTCTTCCCATGTGTTGGATGTCACTTTTCTTTCGTGCACCACTCCAGTTTGCCCTGCCTACTGTTCTGCAGCCGGAGAGAATGGTGTGTTCATCTGCTAGGGCTGCCACGACAGATTACCACGGGCTGGGCGGCTTAAACAGCAGACATCTATTTTCTCACAGTTCTGGAGGCTGGACGTTCGAGATCAAGGTGCCAGCAGAGTTGGTTTCTTCTGAGGCCTCTCTCCTTGGCTTGCAGATGGCAGACTTCTTGCTGTGTCCTCATATGGCCTTTCCTCTGTGCATATACATGCTTGCTGTCCTTTTTCTCTTCTTATAAGTACAGCGGTCCAATTGGATTAGGGCCCCCATCCTTATGACCTCGTTTAACCTTACTTACCTTCTTAAAGACTCCGTCTCCAAATAGAATCACATTAGGGACTAGAGCTTCAACGTATGAATTTTGAGGGGACACAATTCGGTTTATAACCAATGGGTATGAAGAGAACGAGGATGCAGTCAGGGCTGTATGCACACTGGTCTTTGACTGCATCTGTGTGTTTTTGCCAAAATGTTATGTCTGTGTCTGAGTTCACACCCCCTGCCCGGGCTGTACACAATTCCAGCAGAGGCCGTGGCCCTTCGGCCCCTTCCACGAGTCGCTGTGCCAGGCAGCCAGCTATCAACCACTTCCCACTCCCTGTTCTTCTCCAGGCAGAGGATGGGCCAGAGAAGAGAGGATGACCTCTAGATGTTCAAGCTAGAGGTTATCCAGATGGGAAATGGCACTTCCTCTACTCTAAGGGTTCATTTTCCTCCTCTTCCTCTCTGGAAGAAGCTCTTTTTAAGCTTAGTTTTGGTTCTGAAGCTTTCTTTCTGACTGCCTCTTGCTGGAGACCACTGGCTCTTGGGTGTCTGAGACAGAGACCCAGATAGGTCACACCTTTGCCATTCTCTTTTCTCTGTCAGGAGAGCGGGGTGATTGGGTGGAGCTGCCACCTTTGTGGAAATGTCTGGTCTTTGCCCACGGCTGCCCAAACCATCCCTCGACCTCCCTCTCAGGGAAGACTGCGTGTGCATATCACATCTATGGAAGATTCATGGTCAGAAGTAGAACAGAAATGGCCCGTGTTAATTTTTAGAAACCTCATTTGCTCATCTCTAGCCTTTTCCTACATTGACTGATATCAAGCTTTTGTTTCTGTTTTCGTGTTTCTCTTTTAATCTATTTTTGGTTTATATTGTAAGATTTTGAGATCTGTTTTTGCCATCTTAAAGCATGTGTTTGAGATAATCTCTTTTGGATAATAAGTGGACAATAGATAATACTGGTAAATACACAAGTAAAAAGTAATATACTATCACATGTGGAAACCTGTAACTTGAAAAACTTCACTCCCTCCCTCGCTGTCTATATATATAAATGGAACACATATTTTTTATTATTTCAATATCGCTTAAGTTTATTTCATCAAAGAAACATCAGAGATTCCTGGGGTCTCTTGCAGACTTTAGTATGAGAACATGCCCTAAAATCATATGCAAATTGTCTATATGCCTTTAAATTTTTTTAGAAAGTGAGACTGTTATATTTCAAATTCTCAAAGGAATACGAAACATAAAAACTAGTTAAGAAATCACTGACCTACAGTAATGAACAGGAAAGCTGCCAAGGATAGGAAACAACAAAGAATCAGATTCATCTGAATAACCAAGTCAAGTAAAAAAGTTTTCAGTTATATGGAACTTGGAAAGAGCCACAGGAGACCTCCAAAAAAGTTCAACTATGGATGCATGTGCGGCCCTGAGCACTGTAGGAAACACAGTGCTGCAGGAATCACGGGAATAAAACGATTGTTCACGGGAAACAATTACCACCCCGAGAACTTTTCCGCGTCACTCCATCAATAAGTACAGCTTCCTCTGAGCTTATTAGCACAGTGAGCACAAACGACCTAATTCCTTCATTAAATTTTGAAAAATGCTGACTAATCCTCTTAGGGGTCATTTCCCCCATTTGCCTCTAAACAGAAATGGCATTCTAGAGGAATCAAGTCTTTGAAGCCTTCCCTAGAGAAAGAATGTCTCCACTTTTACTTACTGCTGAGGCAGGGGGAAAAAATTACCTAAAAAAAAGGCAGAACCTATAAATAAATTCCATTTTCAATATACAAAGAAAAAAAAAAGCCAAGTTGATTCAGCAACAAATTAAAGAGAACAGGAGGGAGAAACTGAGAATAACATTTCTTGTGATTATGATCCAGATTTTGTGTGAGTTTCTGATGTGCACTGTTGCTTTATATGAACATAGACAGAATTATTATCATTTATGAAGGATTATAAATCTTCCGCAACACCTATCAATCCAGTCACATTAGAGATTTGTTTTAGCACAAACTATAGTCCGTAGCCCATGTATACTTCTGGTAATTAAGAATAATAATGATGACAAACAACACATCAGATGCACAATGATTAATAAGAACTTTCTTGTGCACACAACCAAGCCTTGGCACGTGTAGCAAGTGACTATACACAGCTCATGAATTTATGAAATCAAATATAGAGATTTCCTTTCTTACTCCCACACATTCCAACAGAGACATGCATAAGCACTTTTGTGCAATTTAAACTTGGAACTATCCATGTAGTAATATTGACTGAAACCCTATGCATCATTTAAGTGCAAAAAAAAAAAGTACAGTCTTGTTTTTCTTGGGACACGAAGAAAGACCACAAGAAACTTTCTAACTGTGTGGCTTAACTGCCTAAAATCTTTGTTGGAACAAGCCAGGCTGTAAATGAATAAAGCAAGCTGTGTGACCTTGGGTAAGTTAATTTTACCTCTCCAAGCTTCAGTCTCTTGCGTAAATCGATAAACTGCAGGCAGACCAACAGGACCCACCCTCTCGACTAGAACTGGCCAGTGTCTGGAACACCAGGCACTCGGAAGCCCTTAGTAAGGGAGGAACCACCTCCTTCAGCAGACGAGCATGCTCAGCAAAAGGAATCTTTCCCTTTATAATCATATCCTTATACCCCCACAGGCCCAGCTCACTGCTGTGAATGGAACAGATAAATATCTGCTGAAGAAACAGCTAAGTTGATTCACAAAGGGATGCCTAATACATTAAAGACTTTAAAGTGCACAACTGGTCTTAACCTGACTTTAGACAAAGAAAGCTAATGGCTTCTTGTAGGTCAAAATTCTAATACACAGTCTTCAGGCTATGTTACTGGATTTCTGCTGTGTCAGTTAGCTGCACTGTTGTCTTTCTCACTAAACACTGGACTTCTAAAAGGCAAGATTTGCTTCTTTTTGTTTCCTTAATCTTTTGTGCCTGTCCACGTAATGCAAAGCATAGAGAAGCAGCTAAATAAATGTTTCTTGAATGAATTAAGAATTGCATAAAAGATAGGATGCCAGCACCAAATATCAGATCACTTAACTCTTATCATCAATAACTCCAGATAAATATACATATAAGTGAAAAGGATACTGTAAAGAGCTCCTATGCACACACCACCTAGTTACATCAATCACCAACCCTGGCCCATCTCAGTTCATATTCCCAGATTGTTTTGAAGCAGATTCCAGACAAAGTACAATGCTTTAAGAAGCTTTAGGTGATTAGGTTTTACTCTACCCTAAAATTATAGATACCTGTATAGCACATCCTCAAATAATGTTTTGTTCAAGATCATTTCATTATAACATAGATGAGATGCTGTAGAAACTTAATTTTGTTTATATCATTTACCCTACGGTAAAACAGGTTTTGTTATGTCGTTTTGTTTATAATCACAGAACTTATGGTAACAAGACGCACAAAATACTATACAAATATGGACAAAATTTATCACTACCTGGTCAAGAGAAGATCTGTGACACAAATAGGAGTAAAAATCACAAAATCACTGTGTATTGGAGCGGGGGGGGGGGATAATTCTAGGATGATCACTAAGATATTAAAATAAAAGAGAAACAATAATTCTACAAATTTCTGCCTGAAAATAAGTAATGAGCTTCTTGGTAATGGCCTGTGACTTACTCTACCTATTCCGACCACATTCTTGCTGATTCCCATGCTCCTCAGTTGGTAATCTTGCCCTTTTTAACAGAACTGATGGCGTGCACTTCACCAGTAGAAGGGGGCAGGCACTTCCAAACAATGAGTCCCAATGACAGAGGACATCACGCTCACACCTGCCCCTCCAACTCCTCACGGTGGTGGTTAAAAGATGCCCAGATACAGAAAAGTATACACACAACAGGTCAGAGAGGCTCTCCTTAGAAAGGGTTGTTTGCAGTGTTGGCCCTTGGTTGGCACCTGGGAACTTGTTTGGTAAACAGTTCTCCAAATATAAAACCTTTGCTAAACCGTTAGGATGGCCAGCTGTGCCTAAACTGTACAAAACCGCACATGTGCAGGTGTTAGCGGAACACCTGCTTTCCTCCTATGAGTCCTCACTTTGGTGCACACAAGGCATAAAACGCTTATGCATGTGACTGCTTCCACCAGGCACTCAGTCTCTAATGGGCTTCCCCGAACAGAAACGTCACACACACGTCACATGTTTTGGTGCTGGGAGGAGTCTGCTGTGTGACTCTTCCTGGGAGCAGGGAGCATAAGGAGGCCTGCAGACACCCTGCATGTTGTCTTCTGTGCCCGTCCTCACTGCTTCGCTGTGATCAATCTAGCTGTCAGTGCATGCCGAGTCCCGTGAGTCCCTCTGGCAAGTCCCCAAACATGAGTGTGGTCTTGAGGACCCTGGACACACCTAGGACAGCAGGCGCTCTACTAGACGGGGAGACTTCCATCGGAACGCTCTGTAGCGGCCTGCTTCACCGAGCAGTCACTTTGCCCACTCTTTTCGTTACAATGGAAACGGGAGGATTAACGGAAGTCGAGCAGAAACGGAACTGCTGTGCTCCAGTGTGTGTGAGCTAAGACTGTCGCCCCTTAGTTTAGCCATTTTCTGCCTAACACTCGTTTCAAAACATCTGGCAGACAGGACGCTAATGTCTGCCATTCTAAAGATGCAGGAACTGAGCGTTGAGCATATGGTCAGTGGTCAGTTATCGTGGACTAAATGTAGCACTGGTGCTTCAGAATGGTTCTAACGGCACAGAAATTCGTGAGAACGGAAATGAGATAATGAAGCCATGCTGTGAAGACCTGACCTGAGCAGAGATGCAACCTGCCCCGAGTGGGTTTCCTCCCTGTTCCCCACGTAAGCTGAATACCAGCATCTCTCAAAATAATGGAAAGTGGCCATCTTTCATTGTTTAAGCAGAATGTGTTTCAGTGTGGGCTCATACTTTCCATGGCCAAACTGAGGAATCCAATATTTTAAGAAAAGGTTTCCTTGGTGACTGTCCCCCAGGTGGCCAACCGGAACAAGAAAGCATCTCTAATGGAATAAAGCATGAATCTGAGATGAGTGACATCCTTACCTGTTCCCCAAAGTTCTACTCAAAGAATGGGAAGTAAGTCAACAGCAACAGATGAGAAAGGCTGAGCCGGACCCTAACTCCTCAGGGATTAAACTGCGGCTCTTGCTTTCTCCCCGGCGTGGGTTGCTGACCTAGGAGTCCCAGAAATTCCTGAAGCTGTATGTACATTTCTTTAGTGTGCACAGCAGGTACTCGAATAATAGCATTTTGTTCAATGTCTTTTCATCTTGATGAGATGCCAGAGGACTTAACTCTTGTTTATATCAATTAGCCAATGGCAACTCAGTTACACTCTATGTTGTTTTGCTTCAAGTCACAGAACCTATTGATGACATTAAGTGAGGACTTACTGTATATACTATTTTCTGGGAACAGGACCCAACGCTTTTCTTAAGTTTTCAAAGTGGATTCTAATGTAATAAAACTTAAAACCTACTACTCTGGATGGAAGAAAAGGATGTCAGAGGCAGGCGTGGGCTTTAAAACACAGCCTGATTGAGTGGCAGCCTGGAGGGCCACCTGCTGGGAGACGTAGAGAATACAACAGGAGACGAAACGGGTCCACCAGACCGGAAACCAAGAGCTGGGAAAACAGTAACCCAGGAAAAGAGACATGATGTGAGAGTTTAGAGAAAAGTCACTTCTGAGTCAAACCTTGGTCTCAGAAGAGCAAACTTAAGAAGAAAGTTAAAGAAATTCTGGTCATAAAATCATGGGACTATAGCCATACGTTCAGGTTCGGGTGGCTTAAGGGACCAGTTTCACCTAAAACTATGCTGACCAGACATACTGATCTGTTTTCAAAAGGACTGGGCCTAAGCAGCAGCCAGGCAGCCTCAAGGACATGCAGGAGATACACTGAAATATAAACTAAACTGAGTTAAAGCAGTCAAGGCAGAAACTATGCACTGTAAACTCATCAAATTACAGGCCCTTTGCAATCTGCAATTTCTCACACTGTCTGAAGATGATTTGGTGGTAACCAAAACATTACCAAGTTGACATAAGTAAAAACAGACCTATTGGAAGGAATTGGCAGGATGCTGAAAGAGCGGGAACTCAAGACTGCCCCAAAGTACCAACTCCAGGCCATCAAGAGTCACCCAACAACTCTCCATCTCTGCCCTGCACGTCTCTTTTCTGATGACCTTCCAGATCCCTCCCTGCACAACGCCTTCCCTCTCCCCTCCCCTCTGCCAGAACCTGACCCACCATGGGTGTTTCTTCAGCGCCAAGTCTGGGGACACGCTCACACTAACTGGCTGGGTTTCTCCATATCCTCATTCCAAATCTCTAGAGGACAGAATGTGAGTCAGTCCAGATTCCAGTGTCACTAATCTCATCATTCAGCAGATCAAGATGACAGCGTCACCAAGTCTTACAAACATGCCAGAAAGGTGCATCTCCCCAGTGAGCAGTTTTTGGAGGGGCCAGGCTGTCTGCTAGGACATGTTTGTACTAAATGGCATGGGGCACTACAGATGAGGGGGGACCCAGAGACTGTGGGTTCAGAGTCTACAAAAAGCAAACCCCCACTCCCAGACTTGTTTGTCGGCCAAGTAGCAGGACATTTTCCAGGAAAAGAGAGAGGAAATAAAAACCTTTCTCTGCAAATATCCTATGATGCAAATTATCACTGTATGGGCCTCAACAGTATACATACTGTATTGTTTTCATCATTTTTAAAAGTTTTTACTAAAGCATGTAGCTTATTCTCAGTACTCTAGCTTACAGTATAAAAAAGTCACTTTACATAATTAAAGTAATACTTCATGCTTCTATATTTTCTCACTTACACAATTTTGGTATAATTTTAGATGCCTGAAAATATATTTAAGATATCAAACAATCTTTTTATTAGTGCTTTAGTTTAATCTACATATACTCCAGATCGGCTGTTTCGAAGGATGAGAATATAGCAGTCCGGCCTATTAGGCCAAAAGCCTTCTACTTAAAGCCACGCAGAATGAAAGGAGCAGCACTACAGTCCAGGGCTTAACGGCCCCACCTCGGGGCAGCACAACCTAGGTGTGCATCCCAGCACTGCCATTTACTAGCTGTGAGAACCTAGAAGAGACTTCATCTCAGAATTGAAGTGTACGAGCAAAAGGATCACATGCCTCCTCATCATTTTTAATTCTACGAATCCTGACTGAGTGCCAAGTTCAAGCACTGCGCTTTGCTCTGTCTTTGCAGCTTTGCATTCTGAGAGATTCTGGAAGGAAGTTTCGGCGTGGATGAGACTGCAGAGGTCTGCTTGTTTTCCTCCAACCCCACAGTCCCATCTCTAGCATGAACATTCTCGTTAGTAAAAGTATTATGAAGCCCTTCCTCCTACTGAATGAAAAACTGACCTCCTGGCAAGTTCTCTAACTTGTACCGAGTATGCTTTTACATATAACGAAGAATAAATCGACTCCCCCTTCCATACTGCAGCTCTTTGATTTTCTTGAGACAGCCCTGGAGCTTTGTCTAGACTGGACACTAACACGTTGCAGAGTGAAAGACCCATGTCTCCCAAATTTCCTCTTATTACACCACTCTAGTCCAATGGGAAAATACTACCTACCTCTACAGAGCTACATTACAATGCAAAGCAGACACTCCCTGAGCCATAGCTAATGAAAACAGCAGAATTGGGAGGACAATGTCATTGTTATTTTCTGACTCCTCAAAAGGTGCAACAAGAATGACAAAGTTTCTATGCTTTTAAAGCTCCTTTTTAAACACTCCAGAAAAATGCAAAGCCCTATTGAGAAAAAAATAAATAAACAAATAACAGTAAAGTTTTCATGGCTATGCCAAAGAAGCCAACATTCGTAAAAACTGGAAGAAAAAAAAAAATCATCACGTGAAAATTCGTCAAATACTCTTGTATTCACTTCTGCATTGAACAGTCACTACTCAGGCAGACATAAAGCTCTGAGAAGCTTTGGGGTTTTATTGTTGCTGTTGTTTAAGACATTTATTTTTCTCTCACATGAAAACTGGTGCTGCCTAGCAACCCAGGGCCACCATAGCTAAATCAGGAAGCATTTTAGGCTGCGTTTATTTTTAAAGAGCTTTCTTTTTCCCATTAAATAAAAAGCATGCTCTAGGACCGGAAGGTTCCTTGCACTTGAAGAAGGAAAATCTTGCATACTACTCACTTGGGCCTCCTCTCCACGAAAGGATGACAGAGACCAACCCACAGGAGAGGGCGAGGATGTGTGTTGCTTTTTCAGCAAGAGCAATGGAGGAGTGGGCTGTCTCGTAGCCAAAACAGTCCACGTGTGGCTGCTGCTGCTGGACTGCAAGTTGGGCCTGAACACAGAATCCATTCCACCACTGAGCCTGGGGGCAGGGATGCTTTTGGCAAAGGCAGGTGGGTGCAGATCAGAAGGTCAGTCCCAAGGTTGACAAGAATTATGTGATGCACCACTGATACTCTGCTACATGGACCTACAATCTCATTTCTGGTGACTACACTGGGCGCCTGTTGGGAAATGTATGTGCCCTTCCCGCCTTTACTCGTTACAGGCTCCCCTGTGACGGGGGAACACTGCCTATTCGAGGACTTGGCAACATGTGACAAAGAAGGAAAAATCAAAGTGTACTGAAGAAATCTGGGAGCAGGAATATGACACTGGCCTTTTCTGCAAAGCATGATCATCTCCAACTGCTTCCATCTTCACACCAGAAAAAAACAAACTGCCAAACAACCCATTTCAAAGGCTAAAATGCTTATTTTGACAGTTACTAGAATCCTCATGTAGGAAAAGTTTTACGTAAATATTACATGTTGTCTTCTCGGCATCTTCTGGTCCACAGAAACTATCATAAAAGCTAGGAAAAAAACTTCATGACCTACTAACCATCAGACGATGAATGAACATCAGAGTACATTGAAAACCACACAAAGCTAAAAGCAACCCTGAGTACCACATCTGGCATATCACACAGAAAATCCAATTAAAATCTTTTACAAAATAAAGATAATCTGGATTACATTATCATATGTATTATGTAAAGTGATTTGGTTGACAGGAACATTATGTACCTTACTTTCTATAAATCACCTCGTTAAACATAAAATACAACAGGCATTAAAATGACCCTGATAATAATGTTTTCTTTGACGATTCTCTAATGGTCTTTAGACTCTTCGAGGGCTCTCAGGCCCTGGGAAAGAGACACATAATAACAGGTCATCAGAACATGAGAGTGATTAGCAAGCTGTACACAACTCAGGTCCTACCATGTCCTTCCCTTCCCTATCACGTCTCATGTATATTCCTCCGTCATGTGGAAAAAATACAAACTAGATCTATGTGGATGATCGCTCATTTACTGAACACGCACTCATTTAAGACTTTATGAGCTGATTTCAGCTCCTGCTCTCAACAGACCGTCACTCTTGGAGAGAACACGTCCCACCTGTGAGGCTTCACATTCCCCCACCTCATGACCACACCTGGCATCGTGGACGACACCCCTCAACAACCCTGACACTGAACTTGCCTGGGTTTCTTCTGGCTCCTCTTTTATCACTAATGGTAAAACCTTGGTGTTTCTCAAGGATATTGCTCTTACTTTCTCCTAGTGATGGAGAGCTTTGGGGATGGAACAAGCCTTAGTTTAAACTCAGGCATGACTACTTACTAGCTATGCATCCATGAGCGAGCTAATCTCTCACCCTTTAGTTTTCTCGTATGTATAAAGGGAAGACATGTCATCAGAATTTTGTACATACCTAGGGATACTATTGCATTTATATGAAGTGGAGAGTTTATATTTTTTAAATATGTGTGTGTGTGTGTGTGTGTATTTGAAATGTGTATCTTAAGTGTGTGTGTACACATACATATACCTAAAACACTAAGGTTATATGCAATAAGTGCCATAGATGGAGCAAAAACATATTATTACAATGAGCATCCAATAAATCCTTCTTCATGTCAATCTCATGCCTTTTTATCTTGTATTAAACTTTCTGCCACTAAATTCTCTCACAAGTTTGAGCCCCACGCCTCCAACTGTCTGCTGCACATCAGACCACAACTAAAATTCAGCATCTTATAAACTAAACTCATCTCACTCCTGTCCCATTTTCTTTTGTCCTATTATTAATGGCACCAACTTTCTCCCAGGATTGAGTTCTCAGCGTTATTTATAACACCTTCCTCTGAGATGTCCCACAAATCTAGTCCCCACATTTCATATGTACACCTCACAGAATGATGCTCTCCGGCCTGTAACTCCCCATTCTCACTACCAGGCCTTTCATCTATGCCATATGACCTCTCACCTGATCTTTTATTCCTCTACTTCCTACAGCAAATCCAGCTGCCTCATTCAGTTTTGGTTTACTTGAAACCCATGAGAGACCCTGGTACCTATAAAATTAAATCCAGAAGTTTTACAGTGGCCTCCTCAACCTCCCTACTACACCTGGCTTGAATCCCCGCCCCATCTCATCTGGTGCCTCTCACGCATGTTCCAACGGGAGCTGCATTCGCAGAACACACACTACTCTGTTTCTCTGACTGCACGATCCCCCCAGACCTGATCGCCCGCTTACAATATTCCCACCTGTTCCAGCTCCATTCTAAAACCTATTCAAACCACAATACAGGACACCTTCCCGAGCCCCCACAGTCGGCGGTACTGTCCTCCAAAGTCCGCGGCTTTGTCTCTCCGAGCCCTCGTTCCCCACCGGCTCCTGCAGTAACCGTTAGGTACTTCTCTCCCCTGCTGGACTCACTGTCTTCACGTCCCTGAAATCTCACACCACGTCTGACTCTCGGCAGGCTCTATGCTGAATTAATCCATAACACATATACTCTGAGAACAAACCTTATGAGAAATCCATACATTCTAAGGCATAACCTCAATTTGAAAATCCTTGGGAATTTCACAGTACCCTTTTCCACTTGGGAAATACAATTTTCTGGTTTTCAAGGGAAGAAAGACCTTGATAATATTTTTGGCCCACAAACACTTTCCTTAAAACAACATCTTAATGCATTATGTGGAAATGAAGCCAAAACATATGGATTAGGTTTCCTATAAAGTACATATGGATTTTATGAAAACAGCAAAGAGGCTAGGATAAAATGTGATCTCCAAAGCAGATTAACTAAAAGTCTTTTTCTAATTCCAAAATTAATCCACAGCTTTCTTGCTTTCATTATATGTTGAAAGTTTCTTCCTCTGCTTTAGGTTTCCTAGTCAGAGTCAACATTTTTCACACTCCTAGGGAGGAAAAATAAGTAGCAGCGGAAAAGGAAACACCTTTCTTCTACTGTTACTTTCCCTTCTCTGTCTGTTCTCCTTCACAGACACTCCCTGGGCCTCTTCGTTTCCTCTCCTTTTCGTATTATAATTCTGTCCTCGTTCACAAGACCAATCACCTATCCTACCCTTTTTCTTTTCATTCTTGAACATTTCCTAAGAGGAACTGTATCCACCCCTTGCCACATTCAAGTCAAACATGAGATCTTTGGATGGTATATGTGGATCAGTTGTCAAGGAAACCGGCAGCTCATGCGGGTGCGTCCACATGAAGCTTTCCTGCACAACCACCCTTGTCAGCAGAAATATTCTTCCTCATAGCAGAGCCTGTGCTCTCAAGGGAAGTCTAGCCAAGTAGGAACAAAGAGCTGGGAGTGGGAGTGAAAGTAGACAAGGATGAGATTCTAGAGAAAAGAAGAGGTAATGGGGAAATAAGCTCTCAGGAAGATTAACAGATCCAAGCTAGCAGCTCCTTCCTCCCCCAACCCCAAGCATCCCTGTGCTTCCAAACCTGAACCCTTGCTCACAGTGAAGCACCTGAAAGCTCCGTCTCTCACCTCCTCCCTTCTGGGTAGGACACCTCGGTACTTCAGGCAGGATCGGTGGTATGCTGGCAGCATTATCCAGCCTAACCACAGAAAGGAAGAGGGGGAAACTGAAAGCCCTCTCTCTACTTAGCCCTATACAGCTTGATCTCAGAACGAATCCAGTTTCATCTGCTGTAACTATTATAATTGGCTCACCAATGCCACTTGGAAATTTCTCTAAGATTTGTTAACAAGGTAAAAGCAGCACTATCCACTTCCTGGAAGAAAAATGATGTACTTATCTTCTCAGCTTCAAATAAGAGAAGAAAGCAGGAAGCCGCAGCATTAAATGGAGATCCTTTCATCCAAAAGCAAGACGCGGAGCCAGGATTTTCACAAATTGGTTAAAAGTTCCCTAATTGGGATTTAATCTAATGATAGTTGTGCTACTAAACATCATTTGAAAGCTTGTAGTCTAATTATTTCTTTTTCGAAAAATGAATAGTAGCCATCATTCCATGAAGCTGTCTGTAGAGTTCAGTGCACACTAATGAGGTTTAATGACAGCTTGATAGGACCATAAAAGAAGGCACAACTTTACCATTAGCGACCCAAAACAAAAAGCCCCACGAACTTCCTATACCCATAAATAATTAGCTTTTATTATATTGATACAGAAAATCTCTGACCAGGTTTCAAGCTTTTCAGTGGGAACCAAAACAAGCTAGAATTGCTCTAGCAGATAACAAATGCAACAAGAACCCGACGATTGCTCTTGCAAAGCTCTGTTCTAAGGGACTGCACCTCTGTTTGTCTCTCACTCCTCTGATTCCCTCAAAATGTATGAGTTCATTAATTCAGCCAATAAATATTAACGAAACACTTAATCTGTACCAGGTATTATTCTAAGTGTATAAAAAGGTCTCTGCTGTCAAGGTTCTAGCAAAAAGAAATAAATAACAACTAAGAAAATAAATATGTAAATTATGTAGTATGTTAGACAGTGACAATGCTATAGGATACAAGCCCCCAAACAGGTTTCCAGCCCCTACATTATGACCAGCTTTCCATAAAGGCCTCTAATGTTTATTTCATACCCAGTACCTAATACACGGTTGGCATATAATGTAATTTCAATTAAAAAAAAAAGTTTTTTATTAACAAATGAGTAACCAGGAATTTTAACAATTTTCAAATTCCTTATCTTAGAGGAAAAATTATTAGCAAGGTGTTGAAGTATAATTGACGAAATGGATAAAAAGAGTAAGTTTAACAGTTCCTTAAGGATTCTAATGTATTTTGAAAAATCACGTATTCCCTTTTATTATAGAGAAACAAACAATAAGATATGTCACCTAAGAGATAATTCATTTTAAATCAGGGATATTTAACCTGGGGTTGGTCCCCAGATTCGAGAATGCGTATGAATCCCCTGGAATTGTTAACACAACTAGGTAGAAGAGGGAGAGTTATGTGTGTTTTTCTGAAGACAGCGTTTCACAGCTTGACAAAAATATTTTCTCTGTGTTACAGAATAAAATTTGAATGAGACACCCAAGGACACCAATGAAGGCACCAAAAACCCCCTAAACAGTTCACCATTACACAGCTGGTATTCATCTGCATCTGGATTAAACATTTCTTCCTTAAGCCAGAGATCACAGAAGAGCAGGGAGACTTCAGATTTATGAAACTCCATCAGAAGGCAGAAGGTCGATGCAAATTTCTCAAAACCAAACTCATCACCACAATAAAATAATTTAAAAAGAGAGAAATCTAAGAAAATAATGATGCATCACAAGCTGAGAAGCCAGATGCAGTGATTCCTTTAAGCAACAGAAACAGGCCTACCTTTTCATGGTTTTCAATTAAGATTTCCACAACGATGTTCTGAAACTTCAAATCCATAATGGCAGCAACGGTTTCCTCCTGTGGCCGCATCAGAGTTGGTCCAAACACCACTCCTAAGTTGGCCACAGTCATCAGGTTCTGCTTGGAGTGGTTCGAAACACTAATGTCAATGAGGGGGAAAGAAAAGTCTCTGGTCAAAAGATGCACAAAACTGCGGATCGTACAGTACTCTACAACGCCACATACTTCTCTAACGAGCAGAACCCAACGGCCCTCAGTGTCTGCCTCGGATATAACTGGATGCCAGGGCCGCACATGACGAGGCACCTGGCTATCTTTCTGCTTCTCCTCTCTCTGATGTTCGCCTCTAGTCGTGGCAGCTTTCTTAATAATTCCATGTATGTGCTGAGCTTGTATCTTCCAAAGGCTTTCATTTACTGCTCTCCTCGACTTAGAACTACCCTCTGTTCCCAGATCATTATACTCTTGCTTCCAAAAACTACTAGCCTTAGAAGAGTCACCTTCACACGCACACAGAGCTTGGTCAGAGCAGCCACACTCACCCCCTGGGCTCAGTGAACAACCTGGACACCAGTTCTCGGCAGCCCTGCCACTCAATTCAGGTCTCAGCTCAAAGGTCCCATCCTCAAAGAGATCACTCCTCTCTGCAGCCCCATATCCGACATTAGTCTCTATCCCCTCACTCTGTCTTGTCACCATTTAGCACCTGAAATTATTTTATCAACCTGTAATGTTTATTTTTCCTCTCTTAGATAGAAGAAACTTCATGAAAGTAGGAACTTTGTCTATCTTGTTCAATTATGTATCTACCAGCACCTAGAAAAGCATTCAATAAGTATTTGTTGAGCAAATGAATGAATGGCTATACTAGTAGTGGAAACCTTGACAAGTCATATCCTCTAGCCATTTTTTAATGTAAAATAAAGGTTCTAAAAAATGGTGTTCCTCAGCTTCCTCTCACCTCGACAATTCCATAATTATAGTGATCAAGGAGTCACTTATTAGCCCTGAAGAGCTAATTTCTCCACTGAATTATTAGATTTTACTTGCTTTTTTAAAGAGGGAATAAAAATAGAATGGATCCTATGAAATAACTACCTATTAGTTGATTAAACAAGCTTAAAGGACATGTTCAAACTTAGAGCTGGGTAGGTGTGAAACCAAGTTAAATTTGCTAACAGACTTATAATCACATTTCTGAATCTGTGTACAGGGAAGTGTATATCATTCTCTTCTTATACTTCAAATCAAACCTCAAGTTGCTGGCAGTGACGTTAAGCAAATAATTACATGATTTTATGAAAACATCATATTTCAATAGTCTTGTCCAAAACATACACAATGAGTCAGCTGTCCAGCCTGCCCTTCCAGGTGTGGCCCCTGGTACTGTGTGTACTTCACCCATTACAGATACAAGCACATGGCCCAACACCCACAGCAAAACCCAGAGCACAACGAAGAAAGTTAGAAAGGAAAAGTAGCTTACTTCGTTAAGTGTTTCACCAAAATATCCAGCATTTCTTTATTTTTTTCTGGCAGTTTGTGTACCAAGAAATGGATAGCACTAACACGGGATTCTGGGCTCCCACTTTCTTTAAAAAGAGAAAAAAAAAAATGTTAGTGGAGTACTCAGAATCAAACATATTCCTACAAATCAATAATTACAACAGCTCATCTGTTCAACATCTTCAAATAGAAATTAAACATAATTTGCCACCTTCTGAAGGAAAAGAAAATCCCCCTCTCTATTTGCAATCTTCTGTGCCTCCCTCCTGAGGGGGTTTCGGGGAGGCTGCACTGAAGAGGTGGACACTGATGAGCAGTCACCACCTCTCCTTCTGGCACGCCGCACTTCAGGAGCGCTCACAGTTCTGAAGGGGTCTCGGCCTGGGTGACTGACTGTCCCACAAGGCCATACAGATAAAGCGTTCCCTCTTACCTGCTGAATTGTATCTCCCAAAACATGTCAAAGTTCTGATCCCCAGTATCTCAGAATGTGATCGTTTAAAACACACCCAGGACTTGTTTTAATCAGGTATGGAAAGACATACGGACATGCAAATGACTGTCATGAATAAAGAAATTTATCCCCGCAGATTATAGAAAGGAGGCATGTTGTGCCATGTAGGGCTGCATGGGGAAGCACCAGGGCTGGTCAAGAAGCAGAGGGAACAAGAGGAGAATGAAGGCAAGAAGCACTACCATGAAGGAACTGACAAGGCAAAGTAAGCAGACTTAGGGTTGGTTGTTTTGATTCTCTCAGGGGGCTCTGGGACACAGGGGCTGTCCTGAGCTGTCTTGCAACTGACCTTAAGGTCTTTAGGGTAGGAGAATATTGGCCTGGAATGTAAGACCCCAAAAGAGCGAGGTGGAGGAGAGAAAGTGAACTCTGGATTAGTCAGCTGGCATATGGAAAACAGGCTCAGGCTTCTTATCTCTAGGAATTGGTTAGCCCTAGGAGGGGCAGGCTCGCAGCATCAGGATGTCAAATCATCAAAATAAAAAGACACACTTAACACAGTGGTCTTATTTGGAAATAAGGTCCTTGCAAACATCATTAGTGAAGATGAGCTCATACTGGAGATACATATTAGAATGTTCGTGGCAGTAGAGCTCTTGGTAATAGTCTGAAATTGAAACAACTCAAGTACCCATCAACAGTAGAACAGAGAGACTGTGCTATATTCATACAGTGGAATACTGTACTACAGTAAGAGTGAATGGACTCCTGATTCGCTCAACACAGATGGATCTTACAAGATAAGCAAAAGAAACCAAGGAGTATATTCTATACTTTTACATTTATATAAAGTTAAATGCCGAAATCTTAACTTATGGTGTCCGAAGTCAGGCAAGTGCTCACATGTCATGGGGTGGACAGTGACCCCTGTGGGTGTAAGGAAGGGCGTCTGGGTTCTGATAATGTTCTGTTTCTTGATCTGGGGGGTGATCACATGGCTATCTTCACTTTGTGAAAATTCATTAAGCTGTACACTTATTATTTGTGCATGTTTCTGTTAAGTTTTAACATAAAGTTCACTGAAATTAAAATTACCCATGTAAGTCTCACTCTAAGATAAGCTAGTACACTTTAGGTTTAAATGGGGTTCCATGCCATCAATTTTATGAAGATTTACGTTGCTTCCAACGTTTATAAAGGTAAGGTTGTCCCAGTTTACACTTCCAAAAGCAGTGTTTGAGAATGAGGAATGAGGTTTTACAATACAGAATGCAGTTATGGTTAAAAAGGGGAAAAAAAGCAAAAAGGGTGAGAAAAGGCACATGATAAAGCAGAACACAAGTAATCAAATCATATAATATAATAAAACTCTTACAGACTACCTCTAGGGGAAAAAAGTACAGTATAACTAACTATGAGTACAACTATCTAAAGCATTAGGTGATAAATTATAATCAAGTACTTAATATGTAGTTAAAAATCCAAGATAACGCCTTACTAAATCTAAGAGAAAAATAAAAGCAATAAAAATATGACATTTTCAATTCAGTTTTAATTTTACAAATAACATTGAAACAGAGACAATGAAAAATAGCCAAAAATTCCAAAGAAATAAAAAGATAACTTTCTTTTATCTTAGAATGAAAGGCATAGCTTTTTGAAATCTAGGATACTGAATTAACCATAAGACCAAATTCCTGACATATGCCATGGAGTTAGGAGTTTACTGTAATAGCAAAAGCATTTTTAATTGTGGGAACTATAAATTAGCATCCCCAACACTTAATATCTATCAGCTTATGATGTGGTCATAATTAGGAGACTGAAAAGATACGACCATAGCTTACTGGAGCCCATCAAACTACACTGACAGATAAATGTTGCTTCAATATTTAAATGCTCTAAGTCAATAATACCATAACTTTAGGAAAGCATTAGCAGTAACCATTAGCACTTCCCAAGGGACAAACAACTGTAGTCAACAGACATCAAGTTTTCCAGTTCTCCTGTGGAAAATCCCATCTACCTAGAAATGAATACACCAGACTAAGATAGCTTGATCTCATTAAGCAGCAAGTCTTTTACTTTCCAGAGTTCCGAGTTCTTTCCCACCAACACCATATGATTCCGTCTTGCTTCCCATCACGTTTAACAACAAGGACAGAACATTCTGATCAGGCAAAGGCCAGTGCCCCGGATCCTCTAACAGTTACATTTCTCATCGTAAATGACTAAAGAACTTGGTGACAATGATTTTGCTTCCCAGGTTAACTTGACTACAGGAAGAAAACATATTGAACATAGAAAGACAAGTATTCTGGTTTAGCAGACTGAAATCTTCATGTGATGCCATAGCAGGCATCCAAGCTTCAGCTGCCACCCTTAAAATAAGTGTAATGCAAGTCCCATCCTGAAGCATGGGCCCAAGTCCTAGCAACACGACATCTCATAGACTCAGAGTCTGAAAGGCTGAGATGCAGACCACGGACTACAAGCAGTCTCAGAGGCAACGAACGCCACGTAGTAACACATACTGGTGGATGCGAACCAGCTTTCCCCAGGTGGACACAGTCTTCTGCATTCCTGTGTAAACTGTTTTATCCTCCTATGAATTTCTACACTAAAAGTCCATTATAGTCTCTCAAAAGATGGATGATGTGAAATAATAATAAATATGTATTTTTTGGTCTCTGCCCCCAATTCCTGACATAGCTCCTAAAACATTTGCAAATAGGGATTTTCAAATAATCGTTTGTTTTAATATTTAGTCTTTGACCCTAGTTCCCGACACGGAGCTCCTAAGACCTCCATAATTTTCTGAGTAACAGGAGTGTCTAACACCAAGCTCCTAAGTCCCTTGGAATTTCCTGGATGAAAATGTCCTTTGTTCTAATGAGGTGACTCTGAGTGGGCCCCTAGATGGGGGCTGGTCACCATAAAGATACAGCCATGATTAGTAGCTTGGAACTTTCAGCTCTACCCACCCCCACCTCCCATTCTCCAGAGAGACGAAAGGGGCTGGAAATGGAGTTAACAACCCATATTGCCTACATGAACCCTCCATCAAAATCCCAAAATACAGGGTTTGGAGAGCTTCTACATGCACGAACATATCTACATGCCAGAAGGGTGGCGCACCCCAACGCCACAGAGACAGAAGCTCCTGGGTTCAGGACGCCTCAGAACCTCACTCTAAGTTTGCATCACCTGACTGTTCATCAGTATCCTGCACTGTCTAGCTTATCATATAATAAGCTGATAAATCTAAGTTTGTGTTTCCCTGAGTTCTATGAGCCTTTCTAGCAAATTATGAGATCCAAGGTGGGGGTTATTAAAATCCTGATGTCTAGCGGGTCAGTCATAATTACTGGAGACAGACTGAGCCCTGTGACTGGTTTCTGAAGTTGGGGCAGTCTTGTGGGACTGAGTCCTTAACTTGTGGGATCTGATGCTGACTCCAGGTAGACAGAATCAGAACTTAACTGACTTGTAGGACACTCAGCTGATGTTGCAGAACTAACTTATGAGGGGAAATACCCCATACATTGGGTGACCAGAGGGTCAGAAGTGAACTATTGTGTGTGTGAGTAGAGGAAAAACAGAGGAGTGGTTTTCCTAGACAGATGGTCTCTAGTTCTTTGTAGCAATTTTCGTTAACTCCCTCAGCTGAGAAAGTTTAGTTAATGCTCTTAATTTTCTCTGAAAAAAAAATTAATTTCCTAATGCATTCAACATTGAATAATAAGTCGTTATTTCTTAAGAATGAAGAATAAAAGGCTTTTGCCTTTTGTTATGACAACAAAGAAATAAAATACATTTCTGTATCATGCACTCCAGAAATTAACTCAGATTCTCAACAGAACTCTACAGGAGAGAAAACCGATGAGAGAAAATGAAAGAGCCCAGGAGAACCCTTCAGAACCCTCAGCAGGGAGGACAGAAGAGACAATCTCAACACCACAGAAACAGATGGAAACTACTGCACATGACTGAAAAGAATCAGAAATTAGTTTCCATGCTGGGGTGAGAGGCGGTAACAAAGATTGGTGAGGCTCGATAATTTTAGCAGTCAGCTCAGCTAATAGATACTTCGGCAAAATAAGGTAATCTCTGCCATTGTTAATGGAAAATGATAGCTTAACCGCGATCCCAATTTTCCAACAATCTTCAAAAAGGGAGACTAATTTTGGCCACCTGATTCCTGTAACTGTGTCATTTCATACTTAAAAGTACATATGCAAAAGATGGAGGATCTGCTCCCACATTCTCTCCTGAGAGGAAAAGTGAGTACAGAGAACGGAAATAAAAAAGTAAAGTTCTACAGTAGAAATGTCGGTCCCTACAATACACCGATTTTATACACGTGCTTTTTTTCCTCATTAAAAAAGGTAACTAACTACAGGTTCCATTCCAACCACAACTCCACTTAGTGCAAATACATGCCAATAATTACAGTGGCTACAGTATTTCTTTGGAACAGGCTGGTTATTCAAATTGTGATGATTTTTAAAGCAGCCCCCTCTCCAAAGTCGGGAAGTAAAATACAAGGTCCTGGTCTGGTAGGTGACGACACCTTTTGTATTTACACACTCTCTTCTGCCACATTGTTCAAAAACCACCTCGTTTCCTACCACCACAGACTTCACTAGCACTTGTAAGTTCCTACTTCTCAGGAAGCCTTCATCTGGTAAAGTATGTTGTTAGAATTTTAAACACACTGGCCTCCGTTATAAGGCACGATAATAATAATCATGCTCACTTGTGGTAATTTAAAACCGTATTCCATAATCACTTTATCTCTCCCCAATTCTCAAAGGATTCTAGATTAAAACTGGCACCCTTCTACTTTTTCCAGTCTCCAAGGCGAACATGAAACAATTGTCCTCCAAGTAGAGTTTAATTTCTTTCTCCGGTTTGCCAAAAATGCCACAGGGAAGAAATCAAAACAACTAAGCATTTGCTTGAGTTTCTGCCAAGAAAACTTTCCCTTACTTCCTTGATCACACAAATTCTCTTCAAAAAAAAAAAAAAATCCTCTTCCATATGAAAACAAAAGTGAACAGAACCATATTTTTTCCCTTTCCCAAAGGCCTATTTTACGTGTATAGTCTTCTTTCCGCAGCATACGAGGAAGCTTTACAGTGGGCTCAGCAAAGACCTCACAAGAAGGTAGAATTTAAAGCAACATAGGGCCCAAAGGGATTGTTCTAAGTTTTCTGACAGATTGAACTATGGAATGCATCCAAGAGAAAAAAATAAAATAAAAGGAAATGAAAATACAATTACAGCTACTGTTGGTGCACCTGTGAAAACCAAACTGCGGGTTTTAACCAGTGGGACCAGGGTTTTGAGTTTTAAATAAAGATCCCTCTAATCTGGCAAGTTACTTAACATCTCTCAACCTTCATTTCCTTAACTATTAAATACCTAACAACAGTGTATTTCAGAAGACTCTCGTGATTAAATACCATAAGCTGAATATAAAATACTGAGGTGTATGATAATGGAGAGAAAATAAGAAAGTTTCAAACAGGTATGACTCAACAAAAATTTAATTAGGGCCAACTATGGGTCTTTTTCATTTAAGATTTTATCACATATAAATCATTCCCTATCAAATACTGTGTGACCTTCTGGCATTATCTCAAAATAGTTCTTTTGCCTATAATTTCCATCTAAATATCTTTCCATGTGAAGCCATTTCCAACCTGCTACTCTCTCCAAATCTGCGAATCTCCCCAACCTTCTCCAAGGTAAATACTTGTGTGTTCCCACAGCATTTTGCTCATGACATTACTGTATATGTTATGGGATAGCAGGAGGTGTGTACACCCCAACAACTGCTAGAGAGCTGACTCCTAGGGGCAGAAATCCTTTCATGGCTCTCCATATCCAGTATCTACCAGCTACTACCACACGGTAGTCAATGAATAAATGTTTCTGAATGAACAAACATTTCACCTTCTAAATGGGAAAAGAAACCCAAGATCTTCTAAAGTGGTTTATCTTCCTGGCACAAATTACAATAACATAAAGTTAAATTTTCATGTGGAAATTGTAGTTTAAACACACTGTTAAAAACGAAACTGTGTTCATTCACCTCTACATGATACTTACTGGCCGGAATAATGAAATCTCCATGTAACTCATAGGTCATAAGGGGCTCCGGAAGACTCCTGCATGAAAAAACAGTTGAAAAAACAGTTGAGAATTACCAAACATGGCCAAACAAGTCACCGCTCTTTGTGTTCATTTTTTAATAAAAAGATATTAAATATGTTGTGCATTTCTTAGTTAATGTGTAAAACTTCCCTAGAGAATACTTTTACATAACAAAAAAAATACTTAAATCAAATGGATTACATCATTCACTACTATCTGCACTTAGTAGACACAAATCCCTATTAGATCTAAGCATGGAGTATTTCATATTTAATCTTGGAAAGTACATTTGTAAACATGTTATTATATATAAAACTTCTTTCCACACATTAACTTATTTAAAATCAAACATTCTACCCAACCAAATGTAAGCATATAATTTTGCAAATTATTGCTAAAATATTGACGATGCCGCAAAAAATATGTAGAAAAGATTAAATAAACTTCAAGAAATCAAATCCTCTCCTCTTACATATCTCTATTATATAAATATGATATCCATTTTGGTTTATGTATATGAAATAATCAAATATAGATATAAAATGAAACTAATGACACCTTGAAAAATACCCATATCATTTTAATTTTCTATAAAGCACATGATATAAATGGTAGTATATTTATCCTGTAATCAGACACTTCTTAAATTTTAGAAGACCGTATCTCTGAACTCTATAAAAACGTAACACTCAGACAAGTATCAATCTGCATGGTCTTTTCTGGAGGGCAATCTGGCAAGAGATTAAGAACCTTTAAATGGTATAAATTGTGTAACCCAGAAGATCCTTTTCAAATGGTTAAAAAAAAAAAAACTCAAAGATACACACGAAAATTTGAAACATATTCGAAAGCCAAAAAAAAAAAAAATGCCAAGGATTAAGGAGGTCATTTCATATTGATAAAGGTCAATTCATCAACAAGACATGACAATTCTAAATGTTAATTGATCTGATAACGAGAGCTTAAAAATATATGAATCAAAAATTGATGAGGTTATAAGGAAAAACAGACAAGTCCACAATTACAGCTGGAAATTTAAATACCTCTGTCTGAGTAAATGATAGAAGCAGATAGAATATAATCAATTAGAACAGAGAAGATTTGAACAAAGCTATCGACCAACTTCACCTAGTCATTATGTCCTTTCCTTAAATGACAACCCAATGCATTGTTCCCCACTGCACATGGAACATTAATCAAGATAAACCATGTTTGGGGCCATGAAATCATTCTCAATAAATTTAAAAGAGTTCAATTTATACATAGTATTTCTGATTATAATAAAAACTGGATTAGAAATCAATAACAGAAATATATCTGGAAAACTGCAAAGAAAAACATTAGGAAGTATTCTGAAGTAAACACAGTATATCCCATATTGGAATTTGAGGGATGTTAATAAAGCAGCATTTGGCGATAAATTTATACTGCTAAACACTTATATTAGAAAATAAGAAAGGTCTTTAATCAATATCAATGACTTCACTTTCTATCTTAAGGAGCCAGAAAAAAAAAAAAGAATAAATTAAACCCAAAATACGCAGCAGGAAAAAAAAAAATCACAGCAGAAATCAGTGAAATAGAAAACATTTTTAAAAAAATAATAATAAACCCAAAAGCAATTAACAGATAAAATTGATAAATCTAGCCAGAATTATTAAGAAATAAAAGAGAAAAACACAAATTATCAATGTCAAGAATGGTAAAGGCGACTGCAGACTCACTGCAGCATCTAAAAGTATTACAGAGAAAATAAGGGACTATTATAAACAATTTTATGTCCCCAAATTCAACAAT
Organism: Macroglossus sobrinus; assembly: GCA_004027375.1. Taxonomy (NCBI): domain Eukaryota; kingdom Metazoa; phylum Chordata; class Mammalia; order Chiroptera; family Pteropodidae; genus Macroglossus; species Macroglossus sobrinus. The sequence continues at coordinate 73,231 of PVKZ01003201.1, forward strand.
TTAGATGAAATGGAGAAGTGTCTTGAAAGACACAAACTACCAAATGGTCTCTTCAGAAGAATTAGGTAACCCGGTAAGCCCCACATGGTTTGCAGAAATGGAATTTGTACTTAACAATCTTGCCCGTAAGAAAACTGTAGGCCCAGATGACTTCGCTGGTGAATTCTAACAAAAAAGAAAGAATACAATTCTATACAAATTCTTCTAGGATGTATAACAGGGAATGCTTTCTAACTCATTCTTTTTTATCAGCATTACCCCAGTTCCAAAACTAAAGACATATGAAAACTACAAACCGATATTGCTCATAAATATAGATGCAACAATTCTAAATAAAATGATAGCAACTCAAATTTGCAAAGATAAAGGATAATACATCATGAACAACTTGGGGTTATCAGAAATACAACACCACCTTAATACGAACACAAAACCAGTGCAATTCACCATACCAGCAAACTGAAAAAGAAAAATTCTATGATCATCTCAATAAGCAATTTAGGGGAGAGAGAACAGCTTTTCCCACAAATAACACTGGAACAACCAGACATCCCTATTCAATAATAACCTTAAACCCAGACCCCACATCTTACACAAAACTCAAAATAGATCATAGAGCTAAGTATAAAACCTAAAAACTATAAAACTTCTAGAAAAAAATATAAAAGAAAATACTTGTGATTTTAAATTAGGCAAAGATGTATTGATATATCACTAAAAGTCCATAAAAAAGAACAACTTATAAAACTGGACTTTATCAAAATTAAAAGCTACTACTTGAAAGACACTATTAAGAGATGAAAAGACCAGCCACAGACTGAAGAAAACATTTGCAAAAAGCACATATTTGAGAAAAGACTTGTATCTAAACTATATAAAGAATTAACCCAACACAAAAAAGAGGACAAATAACCCAGTTTTTTTAATTGTGTGAAAGACATGGACAGACACTTCACCTAAGAAAATAAGCAGCACGAGAGCATATAAAAAATGTCTAACATTATCAATCATTATGGAAGCGCAAATTAAAAGCACAATGAGATGCCACCACACACCTGTTAGAACCACTACCATTAAGAAGACTGACCACATTAAGGACTGACAAGGATGCAGAGGAAATGAAACTCTTGTACACTCGTGGTGGGGATGTAAATGAATACAACTACTTTTGGAAAAAGTTTCCGTTCAAAAAGTTAAACATACACCTACCATACAACCCAGGCATTACACTCCTAGGATGTACCCAAGAGAAATAAAAGACCATGCTCAAAGGTTTGTACACAGAGGTTTTGGGTAGCTTCATTTTTAAAAGCCAAAAGTTACAAACAACCCAAATATCCATCAACAGGTGAATGGAGTAAAAGAACTGTGGCGCATCCATACAATGGAACACTAGTTAGCAACAAGGAGGAATGAACTATGCAGCAACACACCACGACACAGGTGAATCTCTAAGGAAGCTGAGTGGAAGAAGCCAGATTTACAGGAAAACAAACACATACTGTATTATTCCATTTATATGAAATTATAGTAAATACAAATCAACGTATAATGACGGAGAGCAGACCAGTAGCTGCCTAGGGATGCGGGATTGAGAGAAGGGAGAGACACGGATTTCAAAGGGACATGAGGCAACTGGAGGATGATGAGAGGGTCACGATCTTAATTATAATGGTGGCTTCGCAGATACATATATGTCAAACTTATCAAATGGACACTATAAATGTGTGGTTCATTATATGCCAATTACATTTCAATAAAATTGTTTTAAAACAAAATTGATGCAAAAATATATATTCTCAGATTATGTTCTCTACATAAAATTTATGATGGTGCGGTGCAGACACACACACAGACACCTGTAGACAGTGAAACCAGAACTGAAAGCACTAGTGAAGAACACTGTTCTCTTATTTCCTCTCTTTCTCCCCTTTATTCCCAATACCCTCATTGAAAGAAGAAAAACAAAATCATTTACACCACAGCCTAAAATAAGAGAAAGAAGCAAACCTTTGGGGATTTTTGTTTCAAAATATGGACAAGCAAGACATAGCAAAGAAGGAAAATGATTTGGGCAGAGAATGAAAGTTAAAGGGTATGGAAAAGTGAAAAATGAGAATGCTTTAAAAAAAAACCGTAGAGGGCATTTTTTCCCAATAAAAATGAATTTGTATCGAAATACTTCTACGAGCTTCTTAAAACATCGCTATACGTCTGCTAGGCAATGCAGCATAAAAAATCAGTATTAAATGTTGTTAATGTTAGGGGACCAGTCATAAAAATGACAAGTTCCCCACACAACATTTATTATGCTGAGTCACTGTTATCTCTCAATTTCCCACCCAATACGTTCTTGAGCTATCTCTCTTTGCCACCCACTGGGATCTGTTTGGGAATACAAAATCATAACATTCATCTATGCTGACATTTCCTTCCCCAAAAGGCCCATTCCAATTTCCATGTTTTAGAAGTTCCCTCCAGGTAAGATCACTTTACTAAAAAGTCACAGAACAACTCATTTGTCTCCTTACATGGGAAATTGTTGTAATGAATACACTGCTGGGAATCAAAATTATGGTGTGAATATCAGGACTGATATTCAGATCTCTACAGCAGCGGTCCCCAACCTTTTTGACACCAGGGACCAGTGCTCTTATGAGAATCTGATGCCTGATAATCTGAGGTGGGGCTGAGGTGATGATGCTAGTGCTGGGGAGCAGAAGCAAATACGAATGAAGCTTCTCTTGCTTGCCCACTGCTCACCTCCTGCTGTGCGGCCGGTTCCTAACAGGCCACAGACCGATACTGTCCACAGGCAGGGGAGGCGGGCTGGGGAACCCTGCTCTAAAACTTAAAGCAAAAAAAAAAGGAAAATTTTGCCTCAGCTCAGTAGAATACGGAGATGCCATACAGATGTCTGTTGTACATCTTTTTCTTTTTCCCAGACCTTGGAAGGTTTACTTCTTTTAGTTTGGTGTTTTGGGGTTTGGCTATTTCTCCTGTACCACCTCCCAACCTATTAGGTGGCTGGGTTAGTCACAGTGAGAACTCAAGGGCAACAGCTTTTTGGTAGGAAAAGTTATATTCAGGTTTGTGCTACGGGGCCGTTGAGGGAAAGAACTGGGATTCCAAGCCAGGCGGACTGGCTCCAGAGGCCATGGGTTTTACCCAGCACACCATCACCTCTTCTGCTGAAAGAAATGCACTCACTCAGGCCATGACCGGGTAGCCAAACGAAGGTATGTAGAAACTCAGTTTTCTCCTGCTTGGTGCATCACCAAAGTGTCAATTAAGTCCTAATTATTGTATTTTTAAGTTACTCAAAATAACAAGCAAAAAGAACAGCAACCGTTCAAACCTCCCAAGGCATCTGTCTTTTTATGATAATCACTTTATCCCATTTAGACAGAATGTGTATATTGTTAGGAGTGAAATTAGATGGTAACAGCATCTCCTATTGTTGTTCTGTAAGCAATATTTGCTTAAAAGTAGAATTTGACAGGATAAATTTCATGAGAGGAAAAAGGTAGAAAAAAGCAACAGAAGACCAGGCGCAATAAGAAACCAGCTTCAGAAAGTATCAAAAACTCTTAAGAACTTATATGTACTGAATAAAAAGATTGTCTAGTTTAACAAAACTAGTCCCTTTCCCCTACTGGGGGGCGGGGGGCGAGAATCATGAGGACCAGGGAGAAAAACCCTGCAATTTATTACAGAAGAAATGATTTTTGTCCTTAGTTTCCCGCCAATAACTGAATCACTTTGGTCGATCCCCCTACCGGTATTGAACTCATATTATTATTACCAAATAAACAGTAATATGAGTTTAATGTCTCCTCCTAGAGTGGCAGCATCTACTCTTGATCAAGTTAACATATGAAATTCCTTATATTTTTATATTTCTCACTCCTTTCCATCTAAGACAGGCTTTCTCAACTCATCCTTAGAACTACTGATATTTTGTACATTTGAGAAGAAGAATGGGCTGTCTCGTTTACTGCAGGATTTTTAGCAGATCATTCTTGGCCTCCATCCACTGGATGGATGTAGCACCCTCTCTTCTGCAATCATGAAAACCAAGAATGTCTCCTGATATTGCCAAGAATTTTCGGGGGGGGGGACAAAAATCATCCCTAGTTAAAAACCACTACTCTCATATTTGAATGATGGGTATAGCTCTAAATGCTGAGGATTCTGCTATAAACATGTCACACTAAATATCTTCAAGAAACTGACGTTAATTCCAGAATGTAAACTAACAAGATTTGTTTTGACCACAATCCTCTTCTAAACCAGTGAGTCAGTATCAGTAGCAAAGTAGACATAAACAAGTCAATTTATCCTTAATTTTACCCATTTATAAATTAGGGATAATAATAATGTATTTCATAGTTTAAGAAAAAAACTTAAAACTGTGGCTAAAAGCATCTTGTGTAAATACTCGAAATACATATTACATATGTGAACTCACTGAAGAATTTTAATTTCTTTAAAAGTAGGACAGACAACCAGAACTCAGTTCTCCTAATGTAAAACAACATAAGAATATAGCCCTACTCTGATGCGTTCCTGTGATAACCTGAACTTGAATCTAACGAATCCTAAAGATTTAACTAATAGTTTACAGGAAATATGATAGCTAGAGAAACATGTTAAACGACACTATAAGGACACAAAATATAGCCATAAGCAAAAAGTAGAAAATTCTCTTTTAAAAAATGACCCAAATTCATCAACAAAAACATTCTGGGTGGTAGGAGTGCAAAGGGAAGAGACTGTGTAGCTTAAAAGTGACTTAAAATATATCAACCAAATGAAAAGTGTTGACATTGTATAAAATCCTGTATGAATTACAATGAATATAAAAAGACTTTTTCTGGGGGAAGAAAAAAAAAGTAAAAATGGAACATGAATTGAGCACTGGATGATATTAATTTTGTTGGCTATAATATTCTTTACCTTTTCCATATTGTCTTTTAAAGGCATATATCATTATATGCCTTTAAATTCAAATAGTTTAAATTCAAGCTTTAAAAATATTCATTTTAGCCAAAATCATAAATGAAAGATTCAGTGAATACAATAAATAGCCTTCTCGTTGTTTCATAGCATTTACTGCCTAAAATTCATAGCTGCAACAGATATCTATTTCAAAACCTAAATCTACTCTATCCAATTCTGTTCAGTTGAAATCTACTTAACTGATGTTCACCTACCACTTACCTCACTTCTGGGCCATTATTAGATGCCTTGTAAATGTCCTCCTTTTTAATAAGGCTTAACTGTTAAGATTTATGTGCACAGTCAGCATATGTGTTAGATGCCCACATCGTCCATTCTTCTATTCTGTTAAGGAGGGGAGCTTACCTCAAATACTGTTTCAGGGCACTTGTTATTGTCTTCACTTCCCAGTCTACGGAGTTCTCCAGGTCCAACTCATTGCATGTTTTTACATCTAGCGAGCAAGCAAGAAGAAAAAAAAAAAAATTAACACTCTGAACATTCAAAGGCCCTCCTGACTGTCTCAGAAAGCTTCCATTTATGTGGCTAAACCACACATAATTCTGTGGTTTCCCATAAAAACATTATGTACAATTTCTTATATTCTGTAAGACATGATCCATTATTATACATTTTTAGCACTTCAGAAAATCTATAGTGAAGATGAAAATAAAAGGATAAGTAGGAAAGGACTGGACATACCCTAGCATTTAAATCAGTTATGCTAGATGGGATAAAAGGGGTCAAATATGTGGTGAAAGAAAAAATATAACTATGGGCAGTGAACTCACAATATTATATATATATATATATATATATATATATATATATATATATATATATATATATGAGACCCACTGTTAAATTGGACACCTGAAACTTACTGAATTTTGTTAATCGATGTCATCATAATTTAAAAATCATATGATCATAAATAAATAAATGTTCACCACCACAAAGCACCAAAGCACAGAAAGCTATCATTACTGTTGTTATCAATATTATTATTAAAGGTATTACGCAGTAACCATGGCTTAGAGCGAATGTGGCATTTGCGCCGTCTTTATATTTTCATTTGTTCAGGTGACATCATTGCTGTCACACTGTGTCACAACAGGGGAAATAAATAGTCAGCATTGTTAATGAAAAAATTAGAACAGCAAAAAGTCAGTGGGAGGAAAGAATAAATTTTGTCCCACACTTCTAAGATCTCTACTCATCATTATCATCTTCCTAAAGATTATTACTAGGTCAACCAAAACAGAAATATGATGACACATAAACTTAAAAAGTCATTGTTGGGTCATCTTTCACAGCAACATTGGATTTAACATATTCTCATCCAAGAAATGCTTATTGGAAGCCTCTGTGTATCACTTCTGAGGTTCATTCTAAATTAAACTAGTTAACTAGTTTTCTTTGTACTGAAAGTGTGTTAATGATGTGTTTCTTCCAAATGGCCTTTCAAATAGCTAGCAAGCTCTAAAGAAGACATGTGGCCTTAAAAAAGGAAAGAAAGAAAGAAAAAAAAAAAAGAGGAGGAGGAGTTGGAGGGCATGGCGGGGAGGGAAGGAGGGAAGAGGGAGTCAGTTCTGAAAAGGAAACGGTCGGTCCTGGTTAAAACAAAAGGAAAAGATGGTGGGAAAGGCAAGCCCTCTGAGTGCGACGGCATCTTTGACTCCGGTAAGGCAGTACTGGGCAGCAGGCAGGGCAGAGTGCGGCACCAACTCGGGCTGAAATGCTGGCTGAAACCCTGACCACCACACGCCACCCCAAGCAAGTCAGTTCCAAACTGATCTGAACTTCAGGCTTTCGTCTGCACAACAGAAAAAATGTAAACGCCCTCAGGGAACTACTGAGGGCATAAAAGCCAATCAGGAACATATACAGATTGCTACAACTTATTAAATGAGTAGGTAATTACCTACCTAGCTGAGTCACTAAAAGTATCAGCATTCAGCGGTGGTGAACTACTTCAAAGGGAGGGAGTAGAGAATGGGTTATAAGGAATGATATCAAAAACCAATATAAATTTGCCTGGTTTTCTGCATTCCCATCATGCAAAGGAGAAAATAAGAGATTCACAGGGAGACCTGACTTCTCCCTCACGTCAGAATGATGTTTCAACTAAGACCCAAAAAACTACTTATTTGTCTTTTACCCTCCTTTACACTGCATTTGTCTATAATATAGGGAAGGAAGCATCTTGTTAGTGTTTCCTTTGTAAAAGCACTAAAGAAAAACTTGTTTAGTTTATAAAAGCACTAAAAAGAAAAACCTGTCAAAATAGGACCACCACGTTATGTCACGCGGGACACTTAAAACTTTTAGGCTTGGGCATAAGGAAGGATGGATGACAAGCCAATGATATTCTCCAACTTTTTAAAAATAAAGTAAAACAAGAAGTGATGGTTATTTCGCAGCCATAACATCATACATATGAAGTCAATTACTCAAAAGTCTGGAGAATTTTTAAAGCACTTCAACAGTTCTTGATTACAGCAACTGACAGCAATATGCAATAAACTACAACAATGGCAATTGACACTGATTACATTTTGATCAGTTCCTACAATTCAGAACTCATTTTTTACTAAGCTTGTCAGACAAGCTACAAGTACATTCAAGAAATCAAATTAAGCACCCTGATTAAAGGTGCAATCCTTTATAACTGGGACTAAATAATTCTGTTCTAAAGGCTTTGCCAACCAATTACTTCAGTAACTGAATATTCTCTCTCTCATTAAATCAATTATTTAAATCTCATTTTAACATACAAGTCAGATAACATTTTCAATCAACTTGCTCCCAGCAAATCGCCATTTTTAAACCCTTCTAAAAGAAAGACTTCTAAAGGAAATCTTTTATTTTCAGCTTTCTACCAAATTATCATTCTGTATTTTGAGAATCATATTCTTTCTAAGAAAAACAAGCCATCTTTTGAATTAATGGAATAAAAAGTAGGTGTTACATCAGAAGTTAAGGACTACATTGTGTCTGTGGTACTAATCCTCCATTAAAATTTCACTGTTTTCAACTAAAGCATCTCCAGCAGTTCTTTACAATCGGTGGATACACTTGAGACTAGATAAATCTGTTAATAACTTATTTGGGATTCTAACTTATAATGCATTTGAGTGTTTAATCAGAATATATGGTCTATTGTCAATAAGGTAGAAATCTGGCCTCCTTTCTAATCAAGGGAAAACATCTCGTGGATTGCTTAAAAATCAAAATTAACTAGCACAAACAGGTGGCTTTTTTGGATGTTAATGTGGTCATAATTTTATAACCGGTGGTCATTTTTTGAAACTAGAAATTTTCAGCCCAACCCAAATGCAAGTGTTGGCATCTTACTGACCTAAAGTCGACTCGGGTCTCATTTTAAATTACGTAAGGACACAGTGATTGAATTAATTTTGAAAATACACTTTATAATTTAAAATCTGAATTTTTTCGGCTATGTTAGTTTACTTTTTTCACCAACCTATGTGAAAAAGCTGTCTTACACAGTAAGCAAGGTGATATTTTAAAAAGCAAAACACTTCTAAATTCATTTTGTTTTCCATGGTTCTATGTCTAAATTTAAAATCATCTACCTTTTTTTTTTGCAAATTAAATTTATTTTGAAATAACCACCAAATTCACCAGCACACAGAAGCTACTATCACATTTTCTCACAATTTCCTCTCCCCTGCTCTGATGTTTTCATTCTAAAGTGGGAAAAAAAGGCAGAACGCATGACAATTCTAACTCATCTCAGTTCTAAACTACCAATAACTACTGTAATTAATCTGTTACATTCTCACCCCATTTACTAAAAAACCGTGACTCATCCAAAGACACCTCATCTGACATTTCTCCCTGCCTTCCCCAACTGCTCCAAGTCTCTATTAAAAAGAAAAAAGAAAGAAAGAAATTACGAGACTTGTGTGTGCCCTCTGTTGGAGCAAAAGGGTAAGGAAAGGAAAACGACCTGTAAAGGGAAGGAAGGCAAACAACCACTCACTTGGGCATTTCCTCTTGGAAATTTAAGAAGCTCGGGGTCCACAGAAAGCTAGGAGGCTGCTGGAAATCCAGCAGGCTGCTACCTTCTGCTCCCAGGATGGAAGACGACTAAGGTGGCAAACAATTCACATCACTGTGGGAGGGGGACAGCTGTCCAATCCTTTACCGGGCCTGGAGCAGTACAGACGACTTGACTATTTAGAGGACTTAATATGGTCAACTGCCTTTAGCATTTCGTGTTGGTAGCCAGACAGGAGAGAAGAAAGGGGGCGGGGGAGGAGAGGGAAGTGAGGAAGGAGGGGAGTGGGAGAGGAAGAAAGACTAGAAACATTTTTTTCTCTATTTTAGTCTTAAATATGAAGGGGGAAACAAACCAAAAGAAAAGGAGACAAATGAAGGAAACATTTTCTTTAGAAATCATCTCAAACATTTACACATGTGTATTTAAATTATACTTAAAATATTTTAAACAATGCAAAAATATTTAATGTAAAAATTGCAACAGAAAAATAATTTCAAAGTAAATAATTAGCTCTCAAGAACTAAAGTGAACTAAGAAAGTAGAAGATTTTTGTCAAATAATATGTAATGGCTTGGAACTTTTTCTTGGCTACTCAAAAATTATTTTTCATGTGTACAAAGAAAAATGCATTAAAAACAAAATGTACTTTGAAAAAAGTCAAATTTGAAATAAATACCTGGATGAATAATAATTTTAAAAAATAACTGCATAGTACTATAAATGAACAGAATTATCATAATTATCTAGAGGGAGGAAACACTGATTAACTTAGAAGCATGAAGTTAATAACTCACCCAATTTTTTTCCTCCTTAACATATGTAATTTTAAAATAATGTCGCTACAGGGAAAAAGTTGGAGAGAAAGAAAATCTATGCAATAGTGTATACACAACTGTTCAGAAACTCTAAAATCCATTTTTTTTGGAAGAGGTATAAATTTCAATTTGAATACCTGCTGAATCAGGATAAAAGTAAAGATGTATCTCAAGGAAATCTTAAATTTATTAGGAAATAGTGAATAAATCTATTTCCTTAACAGCTAAATTTTAGGTTAGTCATAAAGTTGGTAACAAAACAAAACAGAACAAAAATAAGCAAGTATCTTTCCCTCACGTCAATTCTCTAACTTCCTCTGTTTGCAGAATATTACTGAAAACACAGCATTTCCTTTGCCGGCAATGTAAATGAGGCTGTGCCACGCTTGTGTCCTGAACTTCTCTACTCTTGAGTCTCATGGAAAATGAGAACAGTTTGCCAGATCATGAATTTTTTAGGGCTTAGATATTTTAAAACACCTTTCGAGTTAAGGATTGTGGATGAGAAATTTCCCCAAAACAAAGGAAACTACTGAGTTTGGGGATGCAGATCATGTGGGATTTTATGAGATTAAGAACAAATCTGGGGAGAACGTAACACTTCAGGGTGACCAGAGAGACACCCTTGCTCGAACTGCCCTTGAAACATGAATAAGGAGTTAATAAATAATTACAATGCTAGGGTCCTTAGGACCAATTTCTTGTCACAAGGCACCTTTCAGCCCAAATCTCCCCTTCTGGTCTCAATGGTCTTCTAGTTCTAATCATCATAACACCCTCTTGGAAATGAGAGAAGTGTTTCTAATTTTAAAATTAACTAAAAGCAGATGCTATACTCCCATTAAACTCTTCCAGCTGCTACTGAACCACTGGCAACCTGAGTCTATTTAATTTGGAGACCTCTAATGGCAAAAAGGAAAATCTGACTGCCAAATTTGCACACCCAACTTAAACCAGAGAGGCAGAAAATAAAAACAGCTCATGAAAGTGAATGTATTCTAATAAGGCTCTCCAACTGATGATGATGGGCAATTTTTCCCTGTGGTTAATAGCTAAAAAAAGGTTGTTGCTTATGAAACCCTTAATTCAAAGACAGCCAAACAAGCAAGCCTATCTGTAACACCTCCGTTGATTTTATTCATCTTGGTCGCTGCCTCCTAAAAATGAGTCTTTGCTACAATGCTGTAAGATTCAGACAGCTTTAAATGCACTGACAGCATACCTGAGGGCATTGTTAATATTGATTAATTAAAGCGAGATATCAAATTAATTAACATGAAGTAAGGTCATAATGGCAGAGAGGCCCTCAAGCCTGACGAGTTATCATCACTCCTCAAAAGGCAGTCTGCTTTGGGGCGAGGAGAAAAGTGGGATGTCTTACAGGTGGCACTGAAATGGCAGCAGTGTGTAATACAAAAGCGCTTTGTCATTCACATAATGTCTGGGGTAATAAAATGAATTCACTTTCTGGCTTCCTCTAGTCTGTGATGCCAAAGAACACTGTGTTATCAGCACAGATGGAACATGCATGGTTCTGGAGGAGAGCCTGGTGCAAACTACAAACAAGTCCTGTGAATACCAATGAATCCCTGAGAACCAGACCCGTGCTTTCAAATGACAAGTTTTGGAAGCTCCATAAAAATGAGCGAGTCCCAGGGGTCTTTTCCAATCAAATGTCAAGACTCCGAACAGCCAGTGTGGAAGCCATGCAAACCACAGAGGCCTAGCCGCTACTTTCCTATGAGAAGGAAGCAGAAGACGACATTCATTCATGAGCTGTGTTTTTTTTCCTTCCATTTTTCAGTAAGTGAAGAGGAAGTGGATGACCTGTGCTGATGCAAGCACTAATCTACTTCTCTAAGTCAGCTGAAAGAAAACGAATCTAGGCAGTGTAAGAAAAGAAGGGATTCACAAGTACGCTGTATGTTACTATGAAATATTAACTTGAGATGTCAATGAACATAAACAAACAATGCATGGAAAATGATTAGAAAAGAAGCATACCCATCAACATACTGAGAAGTCTCTGGACCTTTGAACTCACCCCCACAACTCTGTACAATCCTTGGTCATTTATACCTATTGAGAGAGACAAAATGTTAGCAAAATGCAAGACTGTCATGTTTGAAAAGCTGTCAACAAACAGTTGAATTCAGACTCTGCTAACTCACATTAGCAGCATTCCTGTTGACTATAAAAATAACGTTTGACAAAAGCAAGTGTTTACCAACTTGTTTTAGCAGCTTGGTATTCATGAGTTATGGTTGAAAAATAATCTCATAAAACAATGTTCCATGTGGACAAAATGTAATGAGTCAATGCTAATGAAATAAGTTAAGCGGTACTCATGTATCCCAATGCGATGCATAAAGATGCATCATAATTTTCATGTTTATTATGTTTACTTATTCTTGAAATTTTTCCTGGGGAAAAAAAATAGCTTTTCAAAAATAATATGGTGCTGATTACTACACAGAAAGAAATTGTTTGAATGATTCTTAAAGACCATGGGAACGCATTCAAAACTGAGGCAGAACTGTTTTTGTTTTTAAGAGCTGTAATATGCACTGTCCAATTAGAAGATGTGATATTTCAAATAGGTATCAACACAAATGGTATACCAAAATGAACCAAATTACTGCATCCGCTCTCTGCAAAGACCTGAAACAAAGGATCCCTGAGCACAACAAACAAGATCTATAGGCAAGAAAATGTCCTGTCAAACATAATTTAGTATATTGAATACACAGCTTTGTTTTAAAACTGACTTGAACAAACCAATAGTAAAAGAACTTTTGGAGGCAATCAGGAAACTGAGTGGCATTAAGGTTATCTCAGAGAATGTCTATATATGTTTAAGTTATGCAAAGAAAGGAGAGAGGAAGGGATAGATGAAGCAACAGCACCACAATCTTGGTAAACATTAAGTCTGAGCAGTAAGAATGCTGGTGGTTCACTGTACTACTCTACTTTTTTTATGCTTGAAAAGGTTTATAGTTAAAAAATGACTTCCAGAATACCTGACTTATTTTTTTTATCTTTTTTTTTTTTCTCAAGAGTTGCAGCTTTCTGCTTGTGTTTACTTTCTGCACTATGAATGTTAAAGCTCACAAGAACATGACTGGCTGACAAGATGATGCTTCTAATCCCCAAAGTTTCCTAAACAAAACAAAACACACACACACACACACACACACACACACACACACACACACACACACAACACAAACACAAACACACAAAAATCACATGAATTTGGCCAAGGGAGCATACTTCCTTTTCAGCTCCCTGCATCAGGTGAGGAAAAGTACTAGACAAGTTCTAAAGAACTAGATGAACTAGATTCAAATCACAGCACAGTCACTCCTGAGCTCTGAGACCTTGGGCAAGACAGGAACGTGAGTCTCGGTGCCGCCTCTGAGATCACCACCGGCACCCCCTACACCCCGTGTTACGCTGGGAAACGAGACACCATCACAGGCACACGCAAAAGCCTTTCTGATTCCTTGCAGACATGAGTGTTCCTTTTCCTTGTTCTCTTTTTTTGCCTTTTGTTTCTCCTTACTCATTTTTTAAAGTTTCTCAAATGCCTTAGTTGTCTGTTATGAACTGTGTCCCACCCAAAACTCTATGTTGACGCCCTAGCCCACGGTGCCTCAGAATGTGGTCATATTTGGAAATAAGTTTTTTGAAAGGGGTGGTTAGGTTAAAATAAGGTCATTAGGGTCGGCCCTAAACCAGTATGCTGGGTGTCCTTATAAGAGGAGATAAGGATACAGACACAGAGGGAAGACTACGTGAGGACACAGAGAGAAGAGAGCCATCCACAAGCCAAAAAGAGAGGCCTCGTAAGGAACCAACTCTGCCATCATCCTGATTTCTAGCCCCAAGGACTGTGAGAAAATAAAATCCTGTCGTTTAAGCCTCCCAGTCTGTGACACTTTATTATGGCAGCCCTAGCAAACTGAAATACCTGCTCCCTCAATTGCTCAATAGAACTAAGAACAAGAAGAGCAAAGGCGAGCCCTTCAGTCTGTACAAGTCTATTCAGAACGCTAAAGAATCAAAGCCACGGAGAGGTGCCTTCCTGATAGGGAACGTTCCCTGAGTACAAGAGAAGAGAAAAATACAGGTCAGTCCTGTCAGGATTTAAAAAAAAAAAAAAAAAATCAAGAAAACTGTCAAGAAACACAAAAATCAGAGTTTGAACCTGCTATAGGAAAAAAGACAGCCTCATTCCATCCTTCTCCTAGAGGCCAGAAGGCCATGTCCAGATCATTTAAAATACCAAGTGATTTTCTTTTTTAATACTACTCTATTTAAGGGACCTAAAAGAGTTTGACCTCAGTGCCAGAAGCCAGGAGAGAAAGTAATATTCTATATAAAATAAACGTGCCACTATGAGAAGTGCCTGAAATACACGGAAAACGAAGCATGTTATTTCAGCAATGATAATCACTCTGTATCAGATAACCGATCAAGTTCAAATTCAAAAAGGAGAGTTAACTGCTAATGCACAATAAAAGGGGCAAGGGGGAACTGATGCTACTCTGCACAGCTTTTACTTTTTTCAAATGAAATTTCAATAAACCTTGTATTAAAGCAGCTTGGAAAGAGCCTGTGAGACACATGCACTCAAGTCATGTAGGGTTTTGTTTCTCGTTACATTGTTCTTAGATGCTCTGGACTAAAAAAAACTGGAACACACTTTATATCTATAAACATACAGTCACATAAAAACTATTAAAAAAATACATTTAAAGAATGAAAAACCAGTCAATGTGCCAAGTTATAGCAGTGTATTTATCAGATCCTCTCCAGCTTCTCCTCCATATTTCCCCCTTTCTCCCAAAGGGATCACTATTTCCAAACACTAAGTATCAGAATTCTGAAATTTTCTTTGACTTCCTCCCTGTACCTTCCCAAATTCAACAAGGTCAATGTCTACATTTTCTTCAAATTTCAGTCTTAAATTTTCAACACAGCCTTAAATTGGATGCACACAAATTTATTAAAACATCTTTGCAGGAAACACAGATATCCATAATCCATTCTGATCATGTTTTTTGTCTTTTTATTTTTTCAAACCATTTTGATTAGCTAAGATCTCTTCTACCCCTATTCAAGAGTATGCCATCGAATCAAGTCCGAATGCCTCAGGTGAACAAGTATGTAAGGCACAAACACCCATAATGGGTCCCACCTCGTCTACTCACACTTTCTGCAGAACATTTGCCTGAACCAGATTAGACCCCTGACTCTCACCCACAAATAACCAAATATATTCCCTCCTCCATGGCTGTTCAGGCAGAAGTCTCCTCTGACGGAATGTTCTTTCCTTTCTCTTCACAAATTATTCATCAGATATGTGGCAGGTGCTAGCTGAGCTGCCCAAGATTCAACAGTGAGCAAAATAAAGTCCCATAAATACCTTCAAAACCAGATAAAATCCCATCTTTTCTGATACCAGCCCACAGCGATAATTCTCTTTTTCGGAAGATGATTCATAATTAATTCTTTTTAACACTTAATTACATTTTAAAACTAGCCCACAATATCTTATTCACAATTCCCAAAATAAAAAATCTGAATGTTTGACCTGACATCAGGTTATTTCCTTATATTTCCCCACTTGGTTAAGAACAGTCCTATTTTTTAGCATGTTGAAAGTAATTTTCACACCAACCCACCCGGAGGTGTTACATACTATACAGCAGGGGTCCCCAACTCCACGACACAGGTCCACACAGCGGGAGGTGAGCGGAGGCCAGCGAGCTAAAACGTCATCTGTCTTTACAGCGGCTCCTCTGCACTAGCATCACCGCCTCAGCTCCACCTCAGATCAACAGGCACCAGATTCTCACAGGGGCAAGAACCCTACTATGAACTGCACATGTGAGGGATGTAGGCTGGGTGCTCCTTATGAAAATCTAATGCCCAATGATCTGAGATGGAGCTGAGGCTGTGATGCTAGGGGCTGGGGCTGGGGAGCCGCTGCAAATACAGATTACTATTAACAGAGAAGTTTGTCTGTGCAGAGACCATAATAAATCAACTGCTTGCAGACTCATTAAAACCCTATCGGTGAGTGGCAAGTGACAATGAAGCTTCATGAAGTGGCAGGCTTTATAGTAGCAAGTGAGTTGATTTACTTCAATTGTACAGCTGCATCTGGTAGCAGGCTTTAAGTCAGAACCCGACACTCATTTTAGTCTACGCGTGGCCGCCCATTATTTCATTTACCACTCCCATCCTTGCCTCTTCTCCGCACTGCACACTTGTGCCAGTCACAGTTTTGGTAAGCCCACAAGCTAACCCTAACCAAAATGAGTAAAAAACAAACGTCACTGGAGAGCCTTTGTGAAAAGGAGGAAAGATCCAATGATGAAACATCAGAAGACTCTAAGACTGACAAAGAAGGCTGCATCTAAAAGAAAACTCCTTAATTACGGGTTCATTTCAACAGATCAAGCCCACTTAGTATAATATATGGCAACTGGCTATCCAACAAAGCCATAAAACCTTCAAAACTGCTTTGCCACATGGAGACCAAGCACCCTGAATGAAAAGACAAGACTTTGAAGTTTTTCAAAAGAAAAAACATGAACACAAAGAACAGAAGCAGTTACTTAAGGATGCCATTTCATCAAATGTGTCTGTACCAAGAGCATCATTCTTAGTGGCTAACCGCAGTACTAAAGCTAAGAAGCCCTTTACCACTGGTGAAGAGTTGATCCTCCCTGCTGCTAAGGACATCTGTCGTGAACTTTTAGGAGAGGTTGCCTTTTAAAAGGTGGCATGTGTCTCTCTTTTGGCTAGCACCCATAACTGGACAAACTGATGAAACGGCAGAGGATACTGAGGCACAATTGTTAGAGGGGATTAATAAGTCATTGTGGTCCGTGATCCAGGCTGGTGAGTCTACTGATGACAACAAGGCAACAACGCTTGTTTCTGTGTGAGATATTTTTCAGGAGGACGTGCGTGAGGGTATGTCACGTGCACTTCTGTTGCCAGCCGACATCACAGCTGCAGAGCCATTCAAGTCTTTGATTACCTATCAGGAAAACGGAATTGGTCAGCATATGCACGGAGTGGCTGCCATGACTGGACGGCTGTTTGGTTTCACCACTTGGGTCAGAGAGGTTGCTTCTGAATGTGAGTTGACGTACTATATCATCCATAGAGAAATGCTGGCTAGCCAAAAAATGTCACCTGAACTTAATAACATTTTGCAGGATGTGATTTAAGTTAGCAACCACGCTGAAGTGCACACCCTTCACTCACATCTGCCGTGCAGCTCTGTGAGGAGATGACACACAGCACCCACGGCATCCTCTCGTACACGGAATTGACGTAGCTTTCTCAAGGGAGATCACTGGCCAGTTTCTGGGTTATGAGAGCCGCTTCAGAGATTTCTTTTAGGAAAACCGTCACCACTGGCAGCACGCTTCAGTAACATAGAATGGGTCACAAAACTTGCTTACCTGTGTGACATGTTTGACCTGCTTAACCAACTCAATCTGTCACTTCAGGGGAGAACGACAACTGTGTTCGAGTCGGCAGATGAAGTGGCTTCATTCGAAGCCAAACTAGAATTATGAGGGTGACGATGAACACTGGGATTTTTGACATGACAAAAACCTCAGCAGAGATTTTGAAAGAGACTGAGCCCTGCAGGGCCTTCTTCCTCTCAGCTGGTGGTGCCTGATCACCTGTCTCAACTTTCAAAACAGTTTGTGCGTTACTGCCCAACCACAAATGACCCCCAGCTGGGAAGGAATGGATCCGTGCCCCATTTGTGAATAAGCCAGGCGAACTGGCTTTGTCTGAGTTCGAGGAAAATCAACTGCTTGAGATCACAAACAACAGTGGCCTTAGAAGTATGTTTGAGACGACTTCAAATTGCCATACATTCTGGGTTCAAGTCAAGGCGGAATATCCTGAGACTTTCACCAAAGTACTGAAAAGTCTGCTTCCATTTCCAGCATTCTATCTTTGTGAAAAAGGGATTTCTGCCGTGACAGCAACCAAAATGAGATTACAGCGTAGACTGGACATAAGCAACATATGACATAAGCAACATATTTTGGGTATCATTGTCTTTCATCACCTCCAGATGGGACCATCTAGCTAAAGGAAAAATAGCTCAGGGCTCCCACTAATTATGTATTATGGTGATCTGTATAATCATTTCATTATACGTTATAATGTAATAATATAGAGTATACAATAAATGTAATGGGCTTGAATTATCCCAAAACCATCGCCCCCCCCCATTCCCTGGTCCTTTTTAAATAAAACAATCTAAATTTTAAAATTCAGCCAATCTCACAATTTTCAGATTAACAATTATAGACCTGTGTTCTGAATTCACACAGAGATATTATCTGGAAAGAAAGGTCAACCTTGGTTTCTCTGTTGTCTTAATAGCTTTCGTGGTGCCATGCATAAAATAACTGGGTACAGAATAGGTATGGCAAGATTGATCTGACTTGAAATCAATTTAAAACTACAAATATATATTGGACTAGGGCCAAAAAAGACATTACAGTTAGAAAATGAAAATGGAGATACATAAGTTATTAAAACTTTTTCAGGGCATCAAGGCTCACTGATAGATATCATTACTACGACAATTTCTAACTTTTAACAAAAATTTGTCATCGAGTCAAAGTGTTTCCAGACGCAAAGATGTTTTTTCTTTTAATAAGATTGGTTCTGATCGGTAGTAAAGACAAGGTAAGTGCTCTCCATTACAGTGGAGATGGCCGGGTGATGACAGCTGTCCCTGGGCAAAGTGAATAAAGTGAAATCGAATGTGTCTCACTTCCCACCAGCTGTCTCCTCCAATCTCCCACAGCCCTGTCTTAGAGCACTACCCGTATCTTCCTGGAGGAGAGGGTCAAGAAGTAAGAATGAGTCAAGTTTCATCATCATCTCTGCCCAACTGTTTCCGTCTCAGAATGCAAACGACACTATCAGTGCCAGTCTATTCAGCTCCGGAAAACATCTAAATGGAACTATGAACACCAGTGGGTCCCCACAGGCCCTTGCACATGGGCTGGAAGAGGTAGAGGCAAAGACTGGAGTGGCTGCAACTGGTGCGTGCACACACACATACACATACATACATACATACACACACGCGCACGCACGCGCGCACACACACACACACACACACACACACACACACGAGAAAGGCAAACAGGGAGAAGAGAACAAAATGAAAGGAAGGCGAAATTGATGAAAAGATAGGCTAAAAAATTAGGTAACATTTAAGTTCCTATTAATTCCATAAGAATTATTGAGTATTTACTGTATTTTAAGCACTGAGGTAAAGTGAAGATATGGGGTAAAATTAAAAAGATTATTAACATTGAGAGAGAGAGAGAGCAAGTTGGAACCAACGGAGCCGTGAAGTCTCTCCTCTCTTTCTTTCCCCTTTCCTTCCCAGCTTCAGGACAGGTTCTCCACCTCACAGCTCAACATTAATACCTTGACTGCTGCTTGGCACACGGTATACATTTAACAAAGGAATTGAACAAATTAGTGAATTAACTGAACAAATGAATAAGTTGATGACTGATTACTTAAGGGATGTGGGGGAAAAAATTAAGAGAGACAGAAAAGCTTATTAATAACTAGAAAAGACAGATACGACAACATAAAGGAGTAAGGCTCAAAGCGGAACATAAACACTTTTGATGGTAACATGCACGCAATTATTAAAAAGTAATTTTGCAGCTGTGTGATTCCACAGACATAAATGATCGACTTCTATGGGTCTATAAACTAACATTTATTCAGCTCTTGTCTAGTGACAAGCAGAGGGCTTGGCACGGAACGAGGTAATTGATCAATATTTGTGGGTGGAATGAATCACTTATTTGCACTGGTACGTGTTGACAATGGGTGAAAGATCATTAACGTTCGTGTTCACACTCACAGGATTTACATGAGAGGTCTGCGACATGTCGTTATCCGTGAGGCACATGTGCGTATAGACACATGTGTATGCACAGATACAACTGCAGGCTTACAGGTCCCAGCAGCACTGCAAAGACAAATTCTCTCATGGGCAATGGAAGGATCAAACATGCAAGATGATGCATATGTAAACATGATAATTGTAAATGTCTTATAATTACATATTTACATATAGTTATAAATATTAACCAGTCTTGAAAGATTCTTAGAAACAAAAGGAAAAAAAAGCACTATAAATAATGATTAGGAAAAACTTGTGAGGAAATATCAAGCAAAAAGGGGAAGAATGATATGCTAAGGAGCTCACAGAAAAGCAATGAGGAGGCTCATGAATACTGCTTCAAGTCACAGCTGAATTACACAAATTTCACAATGTGTTCTTTACATGTATTTATAATTAATCATCAATAAACATTGTAATAAACATCACATCAATTATATTTTAAATGTCTGCTGAAGCATAGTAAGCACTTTCACGTTCACCACTGCCCTGAATGACACAAAAATAAACAAGTCCAGACACAGTGACCCTTCCAAGATACTGAGTAATTCATAACATTTTAAGGTTCTGTCAAAGATGAATGTTTATTTTTAAAGAAAAAAAAAAAGCATCAAAAATGATTCCTCTTTCCCATTAAAGGGACATAATGTTCAACATAATAAATTTAAGATACTGTATTTATAGAATTACAGAATTCTAAAACTTCAGAAGAATGCATTATTTTTAACACATATATTGCATTCAATACCATAAAAAAAAAATAAAACAAAGTAAGAAACAATTTCTGAGCGCTGGGACAGTTAAAAGATTAACTATAGCTGTCTGTAGATGAGAAGCTCAAAATGACAGCAACATTTAAATGTTTCTAGAACTTGGTCCCCCTATTAAAAAAACAAACAAACAAACAAACAAAAACAGCAGTAGCAGCAGCTGCGTACCCTGGAAACGCAAATTTGTTAAGTTTGTAAGATATAAATTATCACAGGTTAAGGTTACTGATCTCCTGGTTGTATGACCTGGCAAGTTACTCAATCCCTGTGTCTCGACTTCTTTATCTGAAAACTGCAGTTAATGACGGAATGGGGTTGTTTTAAAAATTAAAGAAGATAATGTTTGTAAAGCACTTGCATGAGCCTAATGAATACCAAGTACTCATTAAAATCTTTAACTGAGCAGAAATTTCAAAATTAGTATCAAAATAGCTAAGCACCATAAATAGAAAAGTCATCCTAACCAAGGCATGCAGTCTACAGCCCACTTTCATAAAATGAAGCACATGCTGGGAAGAAAGTCAACGTTTATTCCATATAAATGACTCATGGAAAATATATAATTCACGTTCACCAATAACATTTGGAATTCCTCCCCTGGATGATGATTATCTGGGCAGCAGAGAGAAACACTTAATAGCTAGCGACTATCTGCCAGGACCTGATCCGCATTTTCCCTTCCTATGACGTCCTGCTTTCACTTCCACGCTGACCTTCACGGACGCTTTCTTGTAAATCCGCATCTGTGCTATAAAGAGCCTCCCCGTCAAGCAGGCCACATTGAGGAAAGGCCTTCTGATTTCATTCCCATGGTCTTCCTGCACCCAAACCAACTGGAGGCGGAGCTCAGAGATCTGACAGTTTGGCACGCGAGGGCATCTGTGCCATCACGTCCACTTCCATTACAGAATAAGCGAGAAACATCGGAAAAGCACAAGGCAAATATCCAAGTCGAGGTCTCTTCAGAGATATACGGGCTTGACTCTAAGTTTCATGTTCTAAACTTCAAGTTTCAAATACAAACGGTGTTTGGTTTATCAGCTGCTACCTTTCTATCAGGGTCAGAATAGTCCCAATACTCTGTGTGGCTGGCCTCACCAATCGAAGAGAAAGTATTTTTGCTTCAAGAATGAGACAACCCTTAGACTTGTTGCTATTCCTTGTGCAAGCACTCCAGCTGGTGGGCGGGCTGCCTAGACGGGGGCTGGAGGAAAGCTACAGACTAACAGGAAGTTTCCTCTTGTGTGTGTGTAACACTTGGGGTCCCAAACTCACTCCAGAGGTCTCGCTGTCCCAGAATCTAAGAGGCACTAGCTATGACTCATTCAACGTGGCTTTCGGTCTTTAGTCACAGTGTGAACCTTGGGGACAGAAGTATCTCACAACCTCTGTGACCTGCGGCAGAATTCAGCTACCTAAACCCTACTAAGCTGCACTGTCAATCAAATCTAGGATAAATTGGATGTAAGAGTCAGGAGACCAGCATCTGAATCCCAGCTCTGCTGCTTTCCAGTCATGTGACCTGTGGCAGGTTTACCCTTAGGTTGTTCTGAGCCTCAGACTCATATGCACGTAAGCTGTATCTGCTCCACCACCCACTGAGTTTTGTAGGGCTTGGGACCTTGAGTACATGAGACACTCAGAAAACATGAAATGCTGTATATTCAGGTTTAAAGTATTGTCAGATGCAGATTCCACAATGACATTATGTCTGTCACTAAGAGACTTCTGAAGGTGCTGCAGAGCTTCTCAGCAAAGGGAGCAAAGCTCCCCTGGGCTGACAGTGCACCTGCAGGGTCCGTGATGGGACAGGTACGGAAAGAAGCATGTGTAACTTTAAAATGGCTTTATCCCAAATCTAGAGGAGCACTTCAGCGATACTTAACCACCACCCCCTGGTTCCCTTTTCCACTGTCTACAGTTTCAAACCATCTCTGTTCTTTAAAATTTTTCTCTTCTTTACTCTTTCGTTCACGTCCAACATCCTCAGAAGATGTAGTAGAGTTTCCATTTCATGTTCATTAAAAGCTCTGGCATTAAAAACTCAGGCTCAGGTCTGAGTTGTAGTCTGCTGCTTCCTAGCCCTGAGATTTACACAAGTCAAATCATGTTTCTTTGCTTCCGCTGCTCATGTGAAATGGAGAAATACCACTGTCTCATAGAACACAGAAATACAACCTGCACAACTGGGCTATTCTCTAATCTACCTTCCGAACCACTAAACCCATTGGTTGTTTCTTGGTCCACCTCCTATCTGAACATTCTAGAGCATCTGACACAGCTTGGAATCTCCTCTCTTGTGGCTTCCTTTACACCACACTCTCTTGATTCTCCAACTACCCCTTTGATGGTCCTATGTCTCTTCCATTGTCTGTCTTCCTCTCATTCCTTAAAATACCCCAATATTATGCCCTTTGCCCCATTATCTTCTTCCCTCGCCACCTACCTGAATGACTTGTTGACATTCGAAACGTTACCTCTCTGATGGCTACCATTCCCCTTGCTGCCTCATTCCACTGCGAACAAAAATGTCACAGGCACCTTGAATTTAGGATACACCAAACCAAGTTACATTCCCCCCCAAATCTACTGCATTCTCTGTCTTGGCTGAACATGTCCTCATCTACCTTAGCTGAAAAGCTTAGTCAGTTTTCACTTATCCTTTCCCTTACTGCCTACATCCAACAGGTCACCAGATTCTCTTTTTCTACCAAATATCTTCCTACCCAACCCTTCAGTCCATTACCAATGCCCTAGTTTAAACCTCCATCATCATTATCTGGATTTACTTCTGAAACCCGACCAGCCATCCTGCCTTCCACCCCCAAACCTATCCCACTTCCATCAATTTAACTTCCGGTCAGAGATCTAAACACGTTCCTGCTCAGACCTGTCGGTGTCTCACCACTGCCTACAGGACTGAGAGACCAATATGCAGCACAGCACCCGGGATCTGCCACACCCGGACCCCAGCTACTCACAGAGCATCCTCTCACATCGTACCCGTCCACTGCGTGCTGCCAGGAACACCCCGGGTTGGGTGAACACCAACTATTCCAGTACTTCCCTCCAGAGCAAAGAGCAGTTTTATAAGCAGTTTTGGAAAATAGTGATAAGCATCTCCATCTAGAGCAAAGGACAGACATGCTTGCCGGCCATTATACAAGAGTCAAGTTCCCTGAGTTCAGAGCTTTTTTTCTCCTGTAACACAAGCCACTGTATGTACAAACATCATCTGACCCTCTTTTGCAGTACCCTGGGGAATAAGGGCTCAGAGTACCAACACAAAATGTAATACTCTGGCTACTGACAGTAAGAAACTGCCCTTCCTCTCTGATGCAGTATCCATGGAACTATACAGAATAACTTATCCACATAAAAGTAGCATACATTGAGGACAATGTGATGACAGCCAGAGGGGAGGAAGGTTGGGGGACAGGAAGAAAGGGGTGAAGGGTTAAAGAAGTACTAATTAGTAGCTGATAGATGGTCACCGGATGGGCGCATGGCACAGAGAATGCAGTTAGCATTAATGTAATGGCTAGGTGGAAAGCCAGAGGAGAGAAAGAGCAATTAGGAGTTCGTTTTATAAACCATATTAATGTCTAACCAATGTACTGTATATCTGAAACTAAGAAAATACGTTTTTATAAAAAAAAAAAAAGTAGCATAAAACCTGACAGCCTTCACTGTGTTGAAGCAATATTGAAGCTAATTTTTAAGAAAAGGAACTACACCTCCGCCATTTTTTCCTCTAATATCTCTCCTGTAGAAAACACCCAAAACATGTTGATAAAGCCCACTGAACATGTGCACGCCTAGGAATAGGTATTAAAGTAAGTTGGAATGAAGGAGACAGCTAAACAGAGGTATATTTTATTTTCAAATTCATTACTCATTTAGCTCAAGTTAAACTAGTTACAAAATTTGACTTGTATAAGTCGGTAAAGAGATTCAACGTCAAGGCAAGAGTTGGCTGTTGCTTTCTGTAACACCCCTTGCATCCGTTCTCTACAGAGATCAGAACATTATTAGAAAAGGCCTAATAATAGTGTCTCACTGCTGCCATCTGCCTCCCCACCTCAGAGCAACTGCGGAACCAGGGACTACAGCAATTTTAGGCAGCCCTGGACATCTCTGTTTTCGGAAAGCTGGAGACATTCTAAAAGCCACGGTCTTCGTCTTGAGCCTCTTCCTTTTTCTTCACGGCCCCCGTCCATGTTACTGCTCAAGTGTCCACAGGACACTGAGGAGCAGAAGGGCGAAAGTCAAACCAGTTAATTTTGCTGCTTGTTGCAAGAGCCACATAATATTACTAGACAAACTGAATTATGGTGATTTCTCTTCCGATGTAAATTACTCTTTTTAAAAAACTAAACATTTCTCAGTGCTCCCAGTGTCTTGAGTCAATAATGGGATTACCTAAGGATGACTGTCTTCACTTAATAGATTTATCTATAGCTAAGCAACTCACATTTACTGCACACTCAACAGGTGCCAATGCTCCAAGCATTCTCCTTTGATTTTCACGACTCTACTAAGGGGATACTTCCATTAGTCCCTGTTACACACCAAAAAATCAAGAAAGAGATATAAGTAACTAATTTGGTTGCATAGCTAATAAGCGGTGAAACAGATGCCAATGAAGAATGAATTTTGAGCATGACTGACTTCTGAGCTCATGCTCTTCACCACTGTGTTAAGAATGCCTCAAGAATCTTCCAAGAAAATGCCTCAGACCTCATCAGTATTTGAACCCAACACAAAGAACCTAGCACGCATACTTCATAGCAAACTAGCTTAACCATTTGTCCCTAATGATCTCACGCAAACCTGGAAGCTAACAGCTTTGGAAGCTTATTTGTTCTTAAAACAAATAAGATTACTAATTGAGAAAATGAATAATCAGGCCTGACTCGCCTAGATTTAGTATTTCAGTTTTGCATTTGCATTTTGCAGACACCACAAGACTCTTCAGCTTCCTCCCACAGAAGACTGTCCTCTGTATCCACCCACACACATCTCACACCCATTAGGATTAAAAAAAGAGACAGTGAGCAAGAAACTCTAGTTTACTTGCTGTAAATTTTCTGGGGACAGCTGTTCTTTATCTTCTTCATTTTGCACTTAATTCGCCCTTAGCAATTTAAGATTAATGTGCAATCATGGTGAAATATATTGCAAGCTCACTCTGGGCGTCACCTCACAAAGATTGATACTGCAGCTCTATGTTACCCTCCTCTTGCAGGCCCCTCCTGAGACCCCACACAATTCCAGAAATGCTCTGGAAGCAGAAAGATCTTCAACCCAACTTCACAAAGGTTTTCCAAAAACCGAAAACTTTCCTTCTCAAAAAAAAAGAAAAATTCACTTTTGCGTGTGACAAATCTTAAGACTGTCACATCTTAGAGGTAGCTTCCTACTTCTATCCCATGAATTCACAGCTTGTTACAAAGCTGAATCTGATAACTGACAGCTTGCCTAGACCAACATTTTAATGCCATACTCTAGAAATTAAAGTGAATATTCAAATTATTCACATATGGAAGTTTTTTTTTTTTTTAAGGGAAACTTCATCAACAAAAGTGGCATACAAATTTAGTTTTAAATCACAATGACTATTTAAAAAATAGCAACTAAAAGAAGTTTTCCAGCAAAAGCGTCTTAACTTTTGCTTGTGCGTATTTTACAATGCATGTACCTGAAAAACGAGGTGTCACACAGTCCAGGAAACGATATGATACTGGCTATGGGAGGCAGTTCCTTTCCCAGAAGGGAAGTTATCCACTTAAAGAAATCATGTAGTTAATCACCAAGATTTAAAACCATAAGACTCTTCCACATGTGACGTGATATATCTTTCTATCTATGTGTAAAATATTACCCAGAATTCAGAGATGCTGACAAATTCATAAAGTAGTAAAAATCAATCCTACATATGTTATTTGAAAGTACTAATTCCAACCACATATAGAAGAATAAGTCTTTCCAGTTTTATAAATTGTTGGAACATGTAATATTGCCAATGTGGCATTTTAATCAAATCTCTAAACACTCAAGCAAAAAGCAATTGCTTATTGAGTGATAACTATGTGCGTAAGAGGCAAGCAGAACAAAAGACATTAAAGTTCCAGAAATAAGATAAATTTGTGAAACGTATAACAATACCAGGCAATATAAATGTCAAATGAGGAACATAGACGTTTCACAATTAAAACAGTTCAGGGGAAGGAGGAAAAAGGGGACATAAAGAAATACATGTAATGAATATCTACTAAGCACAAAAATTAGCCCTTTCATTCTCACAAACGTGGGTTGTTGCAGACAGTGTGAATGAACTTCTAGTTACATGCTTTTAGAAACTAAATGCCTATCTTACTGCACCGCTTTGGAGCTTAAACCTGACAGCTCTTTATTATTCCACAGAAAGGTACACCTTCAGAGTACCAGAATGCCTGCATTCCTCCCACACACCTCTCGTGCCTTCCTCTGGTCTGGCCCAATGTCTCTTTTTCTTTAAAAAAAAAAAAAAATTGTAGTTGACATACAACAGTATATTAGTTTCAGGTGTACAACACAGTGATTCAACATTTAAATATCTTATGACGCGATCACCACAATAAGTCTGTAACCATCTATCACCACACAGTTATTACATTGCTGATCATACTCCCTATTCTGTACGTTACAGTCCCATGACTTATTTTCTGACTGTAAGTTTGTACTTCTTAATTCCCTTCCTCTTTTACATCCATCTCCCCACATCCCTCCCCTCTGGCAACCATCACTTTGTTCTCTGTATCTGAGTTAAGGCCCAGATGCTTTGCTTTCCTTCAAACATCTACACTTCAACGCGCACTCTTTCCTCTGCCAAAATCCTTCCTTCTGACGCTCCACATCTGTGCACCTGGACAATTCCTCCTCATCCTTCAGAACGTAGCTTAAGCACTGGGTCCCAAAGAAAGCCCTGGGTCAATGATATTTTGGAGGCCCAGGGGAAGCAAAGGAGAAAAGGAGCCCAGCATCCACCTCCAGAGATGCAGGAAGAACATGAACTCCATCGTGAGAGAGCCACAGGTCATGGTGGCTGCACAGGAATGTTTATTTTCAGCAAAGTTAACACAGTGGAGGAAAGGCTGTCTAAAACAGCTTGAGAATAATGGGGATGTTTTCTCACAAAGGGATAAACTACTACAGGGCCCCAGAAACTGGGGGTCATGCAGAGATACGCAGAAGGGGCTGGAAGTGAAGCGGTTGGGGTAAGTGAACAAGAGGTGCCGTGAATAGTTGTGAATTTGCCTCAGACTCACCTCCGAAGCAGGTGAAACTTGACTTGTTTTTTATCTCTACAACCCCAAAACTACATGGAACCATGTCCTGAGGACCTGATAAACTCTACTCTTTCGGGAAAGCCCTCATGGCTTCAACTACCCTCTACCAGCAAAAGAAAACTCTCTCCGTCTGACTGTTCTTATTGGACCTCTCACTGTCTACAGCAGAGGCCCAGCCGCCACCGATTCCAATTCGATAGACCTGGCCCGGACTTGGGAATCTGCATTTTCGAGAATCACCTCTGGGGATCCCGATATGCATCATCAGGTCTGCCATGGACCACTGAGTGTCCTGATACTCTCGGCTTCCCAAACTAAAACTTGAAAGTAAAATTCCTTGCAGAACTCTGATCCTTTCTGTACAACCAACCGCTAAATGTGACTACTTCATCTGCTACATCATTCAGATGTATCCGTGCTCTTTGACCCCAGGTGAATCTATCTTCCCAAATCAGCTTTTGCACTAAAGCATCATCCATGAAGCCACCATACTCATATTTACCTAAGTCTGCTACTCTGCTGTCCACCACCCTCAAACCCAAGTCCTTCACCATTAAATACAAATGCCTAAGTACCGGCTTTTTCTGTTTCTCTGTTTCCTTTCCAGTCAAGTTTGGCTTGTTTTGTCTCTACAACTTTGCTAAGATTTCTCTAAATGACAAAATATACCTCCCTATCCCTCAAATCTAAGCCTGTTCCTAAACAAAGACCCTCAACCAATATCAAGTACTCTACGATCCATCACCATGCATCCAAATTCTCTTAGCCCTTGCAAACTTGTAACACTTAGATTTTACTACCTGGTAGACTTCAATTGTTTACAAATATCCATGTTTTGCCTACTATTACTGGATCAAGAATTATATGTAACCAACCTTTAATATGTACTCCCAAAGGCCTAGAGGAAGGCTCTGTACACCCTGTGATTGCTCAATAAATACTGGTTAACTGACTGGCTTCAGATTAGAACAAGGGTTGAACCATGATAAGTTATGTTACTCAGGAAGCAAAGAACATTGTGTTATTTCCTTCAGAATGTTTCTGTGTTGTTTGTTTGAGTTTAGGTTGGGTTATTTTAAAATAAAATTTCTAAAAAAAAAAAAAAAAAGGCTTCCTCCTATGCAGCAGGACACTATAAACATAAAGTTAACAATTGTGTCTTCCATTTCTCCAACATAAGCAATTCAAGGATCAGTGGTTTCCAAACATTGCTCCATTATTTGAATACCTGGGAAGTGTTTAAAAATCCCACTTCCCAGTTTACATCTCACAGTTACACTGATTAGGGGTCAGAGCCAGACAGCAGTATTTTTTAAAGATCTCAGGTGATTCCAGTTTCAACAGGGTTTGGGAAGGACTACTCTAGTACACATGAGCAGTAAATTCCTAATGGTAGTCAGATGGCCTGGTTCCATTAAGAGCTGGTATACATCATTAACAAATATTTGGGAAACGGGTGAAAGATTAGTTGATCTGACTCACAAACATGCCCTAATTTCATGAGCAAAGGACTACAGACATGAGAGCATGTTAATTGATGCTGATATTGCAGTGAAATGAGGTTTGTTCTCATCTCTGGAGCAACTGCTAAACGGTCCCACTCTAGCCGAGATAGATTAGCATCTACATATGTCAACATAAACTATATGTTACCTAACACTGTATTATATTAATGCCATATACTATATAATCAAAGATATGTTAATACACTAAAAACATTTTCTTTTCTTAGGGCACTAAGGACTATAATAAGTTTTAGACGTTTGGCAGTTCAGCGATGTCACAAATAAGATTGATAATAAAAATGTCAAATGTCATTTTTAAAAGAACATGTTACGAAAAAGATACACTAACTGTTTTAACTGAAACATATGAAATGATAGTTTTCAGACAAAGGCAGTCATGTTTAAAACACTGAAAACGGTGATTAGAGATCATTTTTCAACCAGATCTCCTTAAATGCCTCCGGTCAACAGGCACACAGACCCATGAAGGACACAGCAGTCACTAATGCTATGCACCAAATATTTCCACCCTCTACCAGTTTTCCAGGCTCTTGGGAGGGTTGTGTTACCTGGACTCCTAGGGTGGAGAGGGGTTTTGTGGCTGTTTCTGACCAATTAGTTGTGAGCAAATGTAACTCACTTCAAAAGCAGAGCATTCAATGGCTGGTCCAAAGCCCTGGAAAGCTGTTCCCCTTTGGCAAGGCAACCAGGCACTGGTAAGCGCATGTATCGGTGACGAACAGAGTCCTACTTGCAAGGCCTGAGTGAGAGCTAAGTCCCGTTTTAAGCCACAGAACACATGCGGGTTTCTTGTTACAGGAACATAAACTGGCTTTATTCCGACTGAAGAAAAGAATGAGGTAACACCACTTGTAGCGTAAAAAAGGTCAATGGCCACAATAGCTGATTTGGAGGAAATCATTACATTATGAAGACCAAATTCCTTGAATGAACTTCCAAACTAAGCGTAAAAGCCTCAGAGATTCTCTGATGTTCCTCATCGTTTTTAATATGATCTGACAGTCGATCCTTTTAATTCTATTTTTGGTCTTATTACTCCATTAAAAACAAAAGGTTTTAGTAATGAAAGACCTTTAGGAATACAAGATTTCAAAAGATAAACATGTTTTTAAAAAAGTTTTAAACGGGAAAATCTAAAAATGTTTAGACTCATTCTTCTGTTAAAAACATCTAATTTACATATTTATAATAAAAACATATTTAATATATGCAGATTCCAGTACATATGTTCTAGTCAATGTAGATAACACTCTAAAAAAACTATACACACTGATCAGAAAGAGTTCTAGACAGATTTTATCTGTTCAGGAAGAGGCAAGTATGTATAAAACATATATTTTAGGGAAATGATTTATCAAAATAATAAGCATCAAGTGATACAATTACGGTTAAGAAGCTCAAGAAAAACAAAAATAATAATAAAAAAGTGAGAGAAATGAAAATCACAACATTTTTTTCAAAGTTCTGGAAATTCTGAAGCACTAGGAAAATGAAGAAATTTGTCAGCTCAACTTCAGTGCAGGTTTAAATGAATGAAAAATCTGTCAAAGCTTGAATTGCCACTGTAAGAGTATGGGAGAGAAGGCTTTCTGTGGCTTGGATTTTTATTATTGATGGGCAAATCCCCAAATCATGAAACAGCTCAGCGCACACTCATCTGTTATCCAGCATTCTAATTTCACAGGTGGCAGTCTTGGCTCTATAACAAAGGCCTTGTTTTGACAGAAAACATGAATGCAATGCTTCATCTCACTAAGTCATCCAAAATAGGACCGGGATATGCAGTGTACAAAAGTGAAATATTCCCTTTATCCATACACTTTACTAAGTCTCTAAACAAAGAGAAATTCAACCTCCAGAAAGAGCCTGTTTGCGATGTTCAATATTTAGTTTCTCCAAAGTCTATAGGAATGGTTACAAAGTGCCAGAGCCCTATTTTTCCTTAAAGACTATAAAAAAAAAAAAAATGCCTTTGAGCTTGTGGTTGAGGAAAGGATTAGCTAGCCTTAAATTTAAAATGGAAGCAACCCAAACATTCATCAACATGTGAATGAATAAACAAATTGCAGTTTATCCATCTGAAGAAATACCATCTAGTACTAAAAAGAAAATGAGCTAAGAATACATCCAACAAGATGAATCTCAAAAGCATCATGCTAAATTAAGAAGCTAGACTCAAAAAAACTATCTACTGCATGATTCCATTTGTATAAAATGCTAAAAAAATAAAAATAAAAATATGTGATAAAAAGCAGCCAGCTCAGTCGCTTACCAACGGCCAAGGAAGAAACAGAGATTGATTGCCAAGAGGCACAAAAGAATTTTGACCGGAGATAGAAATTTGATTATGGTAGTATCTGTACAACTGCATACATTTGTCAAAACTCATCAATTACTATAGTTAAAGTCAGTTCACTTTATTGCATGTATACTGTACATCAATGAGGCTGATATTTAAAAGGAGGCTGACAAGACAATGGAAAGTGGGGACATCTTAATAGTGCATGTACAAAAAGTGATTAAGATTGGCAGTCCAACGCTGCTGATTCTTCTAATAATTCTCATTTTAGCACTGACTTCATGTTTCAATGCAGGGGAGAAATATGTAGATAAAAAAAGAAATCCCCCCCGTCATAATAAATGAGCAGCTGAAACTCTGACACTTAGAATGTGCCTTTTGCATTAATGGTTTTCACTTTACAACACTTAACCATGAAACAAGCATTTTAAATGACTCTCAGATTTTTACATACCCTTATGCCATTCATGAACAAAATGATTCAATCATGTTACCTCGTGTTTCAACTGCACTTATGCATTTTCTGATAATTGTGAATCCCATCTTATCCAACTGTGCATCTAAAATAAAGTTATAAAATATGAAAGGTGTAGTTAAAAGTCTTACAAAAAACAAAAAAAAAAGTTCTTTAATTCAATTTATTAGTTCACTATTAAAAAAAGAAAGTTAAAGTTATATATTGTCTGTTTCAATAATATAAATGAGAATTTAATACTTTTAGAAGAGCACTTACTGAAGATCTATTACCAATAATGGATAAACTTTAAATTTATAATATAATGTTATATTAATAAACATAACTTATTTTAACCAGTGCGGAAAAAAGTGATAATCTTTAGGGTAAGAAATAGTTAAGATTTGCCAAAATCCCAATACCAGCTCAGTTTTTTAAAAATTATATATGAATTAAAATTACTTGACAGTTGGAGAAATAAAACAAACTTTTTTTTAAACCTAGGGGAAAATATTTAAGAAATACTTCTTAAAAATATTATTTGGGTCATGAGCTTCAAAAAGAATTCCATATTTTATACCATGTTCTAGGCATTTAATATTTATTATTTTCATAATGAATTTAAAACAGATTCATATAAAAGATTTTGAAAATACAATTTTTTTTTAATACAGACACTTGCCTATGATTAGGCTGGCATATTTGAAGAGCCTAATAAAAAATAATTCTTGTTTCAAAATGAAATCAGGGAAAGCAAATATTTTAGTCTGAATTTAGAACTAGAGAAGAGCAATACTAACTCTGGGCTCTCAGCGGGGACAGCGTGAACAATCTATGAATATAAACTTTGCAGGTTTAATGCTAAGCTTGAAGAGAATTTTAATAAAGGAAACTGAGCTGTGCTTTACTGTTTAAGGATCCACTATTCCCAACATTTTATAAAATGCAAGTGTTTCTTTTTGCTTGTCAAAACTTTTTTCCTCCCTAAAAAGGTATGTTTCCATTTTTCTATAAGTAAGAAAGGAAAAGAGAAGAAAAAAAGAGAACAAGAAAAGGAAGGAAAGAGGGACAAGAAAAGAGGAAGAAAGGGAGGGAGGGAAAAGTAGAAAAGGGAGGAGACAGACAGGAGGGTAAAGGGGAGGAGGAGGGAGGGACAGAAAGAAGGTGCTCCTGACATTTACAACCTCCCACGCAGGGTTTCCAGCGCCAGGCTAGAAGCGATGTCTTTTATTCAAGCACTGACTCGAGAGATAGGCACATCACGATAATTTTGAAATCGTGTGTTATGTAACATTATGTTTCCAAACTGTGGACATGTGATAAATGCAGTCTTAACTTCTCCGAAGATATCAAAAGTAAATTCATAAAGAATCCAGCAAATCTGATCATATTTTTGGTTCATCTGTTTAAAAATCAGGAGTACAGAGCCAAGCAGTACTTTATGCTCCTCTAGTGCATACAATGCAAGTGAAGATCACTGTCTTAGAATACTTTTGGCCATTGGCCATTATTTTCTAAGGTTCAATGGCCTCATGTTTGCATAGCCACATTCAGAGTCTTTAAAGTTACAGGATATCAAGGGTGTGAGGAGGGTTGCAAACAGGGGACCTGATAAACAGGTCCTACTCTTAAGGAAGCTGAAAGACACATAACTGAAATCCCTACGTGTTCATTTATGGCTAAAAGAATAAATATCAAAGTGAATTATATAGAACATATTTTGGTTTTTGTAGAGAAAGTAATTGTAGAGAAAGCCTTTTGTAAAAGCTCAGATATGGGAAAGATCAGTGAGGGTTACAGTAGTCTAGGAGGATCTGAACAGGCCTTCAGTGGATAAGGATCTATGTGACATGTGGAGGATTAGCTTAGAGAGAACGCAGAGTGAGTACACAGCAATAGTCTGACACCAGCAACGAAAACAAGAACATGCGTGAGAAAGGGAGGCAGTCTCTTTTAAAAATTAGCACTTACTTCCTTCTGGTCTTGGGATGATGGCTCTATTAAAACTATGGAACAGCTAGTAAGAGAGAAAAAAAGGAAACAATATTTTTAACAAATCAATAAAAATGATTTTAGTAGGCATATCTAGAACCATGCAAAAAATACACTGGTATTGGTGAATTACCATCATGTGCACAAATGTCAAGACAATCTATTTGTCTCTCACTGAGGTATGCCAAAGCAGCAAAAATGGGATGAAGAAACCGTGCTTCTGAAGGAACTTATTGGAAGTTCACGTAAATATGAAATGCTCAGCCTCACAACTATGGGATGACAAAAAAACTGCTGCAGTCTAATCAACAAAATTAAGGTCATCTTTTCATCACAATTTCTAAAATCTGGTATTAACTCAATTAGGAAAGAGATGACTCCCGCCTATCATTTAAATAATTACATCTGAAATAGCTAGGTATTAATTCTAGGCTGCCTCTAAGGATTCTAGCACTTCCCCATTATTCGCAAGGCATACACAGCATCTGAAAAAAATATGCAGTACCTTAGCTGTCCCCACATAAACAAATAACTGAAGTCAATTACGCTCCCTTTAACAACAGGGATATGCTCTGAGAAATCCATCAGTAAGTGATTTCATCCTGTGTGAACATTACAGAAGGCACTTACACAAACCTAGATGGTACAGCTTACTACAACAATGCTAAGTGCTGTACTTTAATACCACTGGCAGTGCAGTACGTTTCTACCAGCATCTCCACAAATACGTAAGATGCCACAAAGGCCACAACAGGCAACAGGAAATTTCCAGGTCCATTATAATCTTATGGTACTACTGCAGCATACGTGGCACACGTATGCAGTGCATGATTTCCTTCTGGAGACTTGCCTTTATCTGTGAATCTGGAATCAATTACTTGGCTCTTTAAAGAAGAGGTTATATACATCTTCAAGGTTATACTAACTGATATCTCAAGGACTTAGTCAAGTGATCTATTTGCTACACAAACTCAGTTTCCAAAGCACCTCTTGCATCTAGGAGATAGGTCCTAGTCAACACACTGTCTCTGCTAGAGGATTAGCACTCCCTGTTTTGGATCTCAGGAGCTATTAATGCTCTAAGTACCCTTGACTCCTAGTTAAATTTGAAGGACAAATTAAGAATAAGCAGACAAATAAAATTACAGAGGCTAAATGCAGATAAACATGATAAAATGATACAGAAATCTGATTACCACTTTTTTCCCCATAAGGGTGATACATTCTCCTGTATAAGAGCTACTTTTAAATATATATATAATTTGGATTTTCCTTTTTCAAACACCACATCGAGACTGCCACAGGCACTGCGGCCCGGCCACCTCGCCCCTGCTGCCCATACTCTCACCACTGTGCCCCCGCTACCAATAGTAATGCTGTTCATTTCGTAAACTCTATATTCTGACAGCTCTCTTTTTCCTAAGTGACCCCTCTTTTCACTTTGCAAACCACACCCTTGCCCTTTTATAAAAATCCTGCTGGGATGGCAAATGCTTTCCAGATAAGCCCACCTAGTACCTGCACTGGCAATTCATTCAGTCATTATACTTGAAGCAGAGTTTATTTCAATTGATTCTACGGCGTTTTCTATAATTATGCTCACTAAGTCCCCAATTCAATAGACACTCTGCCCAATTCTCAACTCCCAAAGGTCAGCAGTCCACTTTTAATGAAAGTGGCATTTGAATGAAGTGGGAAACAGACTGAATTCCTGCATCCCTGCCTTTAATTTATCCCTGAACCAGTCTGAAGATAGAGGCCCGTTCACTAGGGCTGCATGAGATTGCATACAGTCATCCATTAGGCTGAACCGTAAACGGCTAAGTCAAGGAACATAATTACAGCAGCCACTTACGATACTGCCTGCACTGCTTTGTATTTTCTGTTCCATCTCCACTGAGATCAAAATGAATCGCAAGCCTTTATTGTGCTCATCACCCAAAGTACCGTCAGGTAGGAAGGAGAAATGGGGAACTTAGATGAGTTCCTCAAGCAAAGCCAATGCGAGTGGCGAAGTCAAGAAAGATCAAAAGTAAAAACTAATGACACGCCAGTCTTAGGTGCACCTCGAGTCAAATGACTGGAATACTGAGTGCTTCCAACAGGAATCCGAACACCAGTTTCAACAGGGAACTTTTTCTAAGTACTACAGAATAAAAATAACATAAAAATGGACACGAGTCAACTCCAAAGGATTCGAAACAAAACAGGACCGCTGACGATTCTTACAGCCTCTTTTCCACCCAGCGCTTCCAGCCACTGCCTCCTTTCCTCCTCTGAGAACGCCTGCATGGTCACGGGAACGCCGGGCCTGAAAGACAGCAAACAGGTGAGGCGGTTACTCGGGCTGCCGAAAACAGCCCTCCTCTCCCACCTTCTCACGCTCCATGGTGGTGACCAAGGCACTTGAGATTTTACTTGTGATCAGTTATGCACCATAAAATTTACCATCCTGACCATTTCAACTGTACAGTTCAGCAGTGTCGAGTACGTTACTGAGCCACCAATCTCCAGAACTCTTCACCTTGTAAAACTAAAATTCTGTACCTAGTAAACAACTCCCCTTCTACTTTCTGGGTCTTTAAATCTGACTACTCTACGTAACTCTGATAAGTGGAATCGTACCGTATCTGCCTTTTTGTGACTAGTTTATTATTTTACTCAAAATAACATCCCCCATTTTCATCCATATTATAGCATAGGTCAGAACTTCCTTTTTTAAGGTTGAATAATATTGCATTATAAGTATCTACCACAGTTTGCTATCCATTCATCCCTCACTGGACACTTCATTTGCTTCCACCTTTGCGCTACTATAAACAATGCTGCTTTTAACACAGGTATCCAAATATCTCCTCGGGACCCAGCTTTCAATTCTTTTGGGTTTATACCCAGAAACAGAATCGCTGGGGGGTGACATAATAACAAATATGTATTTGATTTCTGACCCTATTTTCTGGCCCATAGCTCCTAAAAAACCCTTGGAACCCCTGAAATGGTAAGTATCTTTTCTGTATACTAATGAGATGATGGGGCTGGGGGCTTCTGCATAACCTCATGATGGGGGCTGGCTGCCAGGGGAACTAACCAGGTGATTAAAGATTGGAACTTTCAGTCCCACCCCACCTTCACCCTCACCCTTCCCAGAAGGGAAGTGGGGTTGGAGATTGAGTTCAATCAACTATGGCCAATGACTTAATCAATCATTTCCTACACAATGAAGCCTCCATAAAAACACCCAGGGTTTGGACCTCCTCCATGCTGGTGAACACATGGAGGTGCTGGGAGGGTGGCATGCCTAGAAAGAACATAGAAGTTCCCAGCCCTTTCCCCCGCGCCTTGCCCTATGTAACTCTTCATCTGGCTGTTAATATCCTTTAAAATATCCTAATAAATTTGCCAAAGTAAATAAACTCTTTTCCTGTGTTCTGTGAGACATCCAATAAATTACTGAACCCAAGAGGGTCATGGTAGCCGTTCATTTATAACCAGTCAGTCAAAAGCGCAGGTGACAACCGGACTTGGGAATCTCAACTAAAGTAGGAAGGACAGTGTTGTGGGACTGAGCCCTTCATCTGTGGAGTCTACACTAATTCTGATCAGTGTCAGAATGGAGTTAAACTGCAAGACACTCAGTGGGTCCCTGTAGAGACCTGGAGAATTGCATGGTGTGAAAAATCCAAACGCTTGAAGTGTAGAAGTATTCTGTAAGGAGGGTTTTTCCTTACACTGTAACATAGCAACTCTACTTTTAACTTTCTGAGGAACTGCCACACTGTGTCCCCCCAACAGCTGCACTACAGTGCATTCCCACCAGGAGTGCACAAGGATTCCAGTTTCTCCACACCCTCACCAACACCTGTTCTTTTGTGTCTGTCTCTGGCTCTCTTTGCAAGTAGGCATCCTAGTGTGAGGTGGTATTGATAATTCAGTTTTTATTTATAAAAAAAACACATTTATTGTCACCTCAGACATGGACAGAGTAAAACGAGAAAGTCACTTTTCACCCATCCAGGAAAAATAGCACCGGTAACGAGTCAGTGTGTTCCCTCTGCATTTTCTTAAAGCCCTGTGTAGGTCCTCTGGGCCAAATGTCTACCTTTCTCAGTTTAGTTTATTCAGACATTTGGAGATCCTGCCAGAAAATTCATTATTAGGAGGGAATCCTAGAGAGAAAAGCCATTAATAGTTCCTCTGAACCTGTGGTTGGTTTCTCAAAGGAAACAAATCTGTATTATTTGATGAAAAGTATTAGAAGTAAACTTTTCTGGCAAGGAAGGCAAAATACTCCAAAACACAGAAAACTAAGTAGATGGTTGAAATGGAAAGTAAATACTAATTCTTCTTTGATATTGAACATAGTAATGCCTATAATTGTATGTCACCTCATATTAAATTATCAGATCTTTTCCAACAAAACCAAGCTGTAGGAATCCACCATAAGTCAGTAACCACTATAATTTTTATAAAGCATAAAGAATTCCAAAAGCACTATGCCAAATATGAATAAGCTGTGCTCCCAACACTCACTCCCACAGGCATTATGCTTTCTCTCCACATGATGGTTATGAAGCAGAAGACAAGTTATTTGTTTAAAGTTCACTCTGAAATAACTATAGTTGCAACTGATAGGCTCTTGCCTATGACCATTTTCTCCAGACTACGAATTTTGTGGAAAGGATCACCAGTAATCCCCCAACCCCGACCCTGAACGGCAAAATAGCTGGCTACTGTCTACCCTAAACATTCTTGCCCTGGCCCAGCTTTACCAGGTCCCGGGTGCCACACGGCACAGAGCCAAGGTCCCACCTCCTCCAGCTCTACCTCCTTTCAGAGCAAGAATCAAAGCAAGATGCCCAGACGCCCAGGCAGTTTTCAGAAGTTCCTTGACAGGGACATGAAATACTGGCCCTTATTCTTAGCAACCCTCATTGGGAAGGATCAAGGCAGGTAATTAAAATTATGAGAAAATAAAAACTTCAGATGGCACAAATATTCTTTTTCTTACATCAAGCGATAAAACAATATTTACACATTGGGGGGGCGGGGTCTCAGAGCTGCCAGAATGCTCCATTCTTGTAAAGAAAAAAATATATATCTACAGACCTCTCTAAAAATTACATGCATTCAAACATTTAATATGTAATTTAAGTGAACTGAAGTAAAAAATGCAAAATGAGATGTTAAGGCAAATACAAAACAGAAAGTTGACAGCTTTTCTGATCCGGGAATGGCAAAACTAGCAGAGATCATGGGACCCATGGTCAAAATGGCAACCACTGTCAAGGGACGATAACCACAGGGTTGACATACATTCAGTTCAGTGAGCCATGAGTGACTGTCAAATGTGCTTTATGTCTCATACCAGAGGGTCAGGAATTATTTACTGCATACCTTATCATGGGCTAGGTACTGGGATAGGCATACAGCCCGCAAAGGGCTTACTGTCTAACAGAGAAGGAAGAAAGTAAACTTATGACAAATAATTAATTTTAATTATACAGAGAGCTGCAAAGAAGTCAGACAGGTCACTGTAAATGAGTGAATCCAGCCACTTCTGAGAAAAAGAGGGTGCAATAAGGACACCAGAAGATGTACTCGTGAACGTAAAAACATTTAACTTCAAGTATGTTAAACTGGGGTCAAGAAGACCAGTCTGTGGCTAATTCAGCCGCCAGTCTCCGCAGGCAACGTAAGCGTCTCAAGGTACAACAGGAGTAAGAAAGAAAAAGCACTGACCTAACCCTGGATGTTACGCTTCCTTGGGGAAGGGACATTTAATCTGAGGCCTGAAGGATGAATGGCCATGTCAGAGAAATGGGGCCAGAGCTGCCCCCTAAACTGAGAAGGTACACAGGAGAAAAATTAAAAAAAAACAACACTGGCAAAGCTGGGATCAGCCCATCACTAGCCCTCTTAACCAGCTGTAAAGCGGCAGCACGGAAGGTTAGAGAGGTGGCCTACGGTCCTGACCACACAGGGCCTGGTTGCGCATGCAACAGATCTGGTTTATCCTAAATGTTACTGCAGGTTTTCAGTTGGGGAATAACGTGATCAGATTGCATGTGGACATGAATACTGGCTGCCGGGCGGAAAATGGACTGAAGATTCGGCAAGGGCTGGCTGCAAGGACTCATTAGAAGACTGAGAGGATAAGGCAGAATGGCAGAAATGAAGAAAAAAAACGAATGCATTTGATTAATGTTCAGAGGGGCTTCCACATGTTTTGGGCAACAAAATAATAGGTAATAAAGCCATCACTCAAATAATAAGAGACAGATCAATTATAACACAGCACCAGTAATTAGTAATGGGATTCTGTGGAAGCCAAAAACCACCGTAGCAAATACCGATTTAATACCCTTATATTCACAAAATCAGACACTGAGCCTGATGAAATCCCTTGTGCTTTCTAGTTCCTTTTGTTTTTTCCCTTAAGGTTTCCCACTGATATGTGAGGGAAATAACATTTATTACAGGTAGATGGCGGGTATTCTTAACCAAGTTATACAAAGAGCAGCAAAAAGAGATGCTTGGTTAGAGAAAGAATGCACGGTGCCAATAACTTGGAAGACAAGGAAAAAAGTGTTGCATGATGAAGAACTTAAAGAGTTATGAACTGCAATTATAGAAACTAAAGTAAGGAAAAAAGCAACTGTCAAGCTTCAAATGAAACAGTCATATTATATCTGGATAGAAATCCGATGTGGCATAAAAACTAAAGTAGTATTATATGCCTTCCCGCCAGGCACAATGACTCAGACCTGAGCCACCTCGTCCTTCGTGGAACACAGCACAAAACAAACCCAAACCTGCTGAGAAATTAAGCAGAGATGTGTCACCTACAAGGGAAAAAATTCTATTTGTTTACGTTTTGACAAATAATAAAATGGCAACAAAAAACAATTCTTTTGAGAATTAGTTCATCACACTACACATTCTCCAGAATAATTCACGCTTGCAATACATTACTTAAAGGGATCAGTCACTAGTATTACATAAAGCTGGGTTCTAGCCTATCGCAAAGGCTACTTATATCCATTTCTTATTTACTAAGCCCCTATTCTCTAAAACACCAGTGTAGAAAAAATAAAATATAGCGTACTAAAAACATGTGTTCATCATTTTAAATTTATCAAGGTCCTTTCTTCCTTTAATAATCAATTAGCAGGAAATCATTAAGCAAAAATGAGACTAGGAAACACTGGGCCCACTTTAATCTACAGTATTAACAGCATCTAATTGTTAAAACAAACTTAGGATTGTAATAATCAGGAATATTCCAATGCTTTTCTAAGAGGAATGTTGAAAACGGGGAAAAAATAAAAAATAAACCAACCAGCATGTTATAAGTCCTGCACTAAATTTTACCGAGGAGAAAGTGCCAAAGTCGAACAAAGCACTTTTTACAAATTAAAGAAATGTAGCTGTCATAATCAGTTTTTCATAAATGTGCCTGGAAAAAATAATTAAAGTATAAGTCTATAAATCATACATTTTTCGAGAAAAGCATGTTGCCTAATTTTATAAGTGTGATGATTTTATAATAACTTCTTTCTTCTGTCCATCAAAAAAATGTTTCAAACAGAGCAAGTAAGCAATGATTCGGTCAGAAGGATCATACCCGCCAATACAAGTGAATTCAAAGCATTAATCACTAAAGAACTGCTGTCTCTGCTTAGAAGATACAAAATTAAGACAACACTATTCTCACACTAACAAGAACGAGATGGACAACCTGTAAAATCATAGCCATTTTTTATTTTTAAATGACTACCTGAGAACTAAAGATGCAAAGATTCATAAAGAATTAAATTGGAGAAAGTTACAGGTCCCTTCTTGGAGAGAAGACACAGAGAGAGAGAGAAGGAGACAAAGAGTCAGAGAGACAGAAAGAGAAAGAGGAAGGAAAGGAAGGAGGGAGGTAAGGAGGGAAGAAAACACACAGGTATACATGGCTGGTTTACAAAGAGGAAGCCATCAGAGATGAGGAAAACAGAATTTAAACAAAGTTTTAAAGTAAGGGTATGAGCTGGTGGGATCGTTTAGAATCCTTAGAAGACAAAGACACAAAGAGAGTCTGAGCCCACCCTTCAACTCCTTCCCATGGGCCATCACCAAGTGCTCAAGGAGACAGTCTGAGAGCAGGCTAGGAGAGAGCCCCCGGCCCATGCCCGCCCCAACCGTGTGCACGAAGTATGAGAGGCAGGTCTGGAGAACTTCCAGAGAAGATTCTGATGGCATCCTAAAATTACATGAAACCTGTGATAAACAGAATCTAATTAAAGTAACAACGATGCTAATCTCAGCTCAACTGCCAATTGAAGTGACAGCCTGACGTATAAATAACCTGATGGAAAAATGGGCGAGCCCTGTACTAGGCATGAATATTACTCACTTTAGTCTCTACTGCTCTCTTAAATGTAATATCTGGCACTCAACCAAAAACTCACAGGGCATGCAAAGAAGAAAATGTAACCCGACACCAAGAGAGAAATCAGTCAAGATAACCAGACCCAGGAATATGCCAGTATGAGACGGAAAAAAACCTGACAGAAATCTAAAAACAACTGTAAGCATGCTAGAAGAGCCCGTGAAAAGGGTGGTCAACAAGGGTGGTCACTTCCATAAATTAAAATCCTTTAAGTGCGACTGAAACAATTATCTAGCAGTCTAACATAATGCAATCAAAATACCAGAAAGCAGAGAAAGAGAAAATGGGGCAGAAGAACTATTTAAAGAGATAAGGGCTAAGATTTTCTAAAACTGATAAATAACTGACGTAGCCAAGAATTTCAATGAGCCCCAAGCTGGATAGAACAAAACAAAAAAACACACGCAAGCACATCATAAAGAAAATACTGAAAGCGGCAAAAGAGAAAGAAGACATACAGGAGGACAATAAGAAAGATGGATGAGTTGCCATAAGAAAAAAAATGGAATGACTTCTTTGCCATGCTTGGGGGAAAAAAATTATCAATCTAGAATACTATATCCATCAAAGATGAAGGTAAAACAAAGACATTTTCAGATAGACAAAACATTTAAAAGTTTTTCTCTAGCAGACATGCATTGCAAGAAATATTCAAATTAATTTAGCCTAAGGAACTTAAGGAAAATGACACGAGACAAAAAGTCAGTTCTGCATTAAAAAATGAAGAAAATCAGAGTAGATAAATACATTGGCATAAAAAAATTCACACATACACCCTTGTATATATGTATGCGTATTTATATATATACAAACACACATATAAAATGTTAAATTTCTTTAAAAGATTATTGATATCATAAAGTAAAAGTAGTAATGTATTATTCGGTTCACAGTATAGGTAGAATTAAAATGTAGAAAGGGCACAGAGGCAAGAATGGTCATCAGTGCTGTTGTAAGTTTCTTATATTGTTCATGAAAAGGCGGATACTATGATATTTTAAAAATGCATGTTATAGTCTCTATGGCAACTACCGAAAAATACACATACAAAGAGTCATGAGGAGAAATCCAAAGGAGATAAAATATAATACTAAAAAATATTCAATTCACTAAAAAGGAAAGGAAGAACAGAAAAACAAAGAACAAACAGGACAAATAGAAAACAAAACCAATATGGTAGGCTTAAATCCAGACATATTAATAACTAAATTGTATATAAATTAAAACTCAATGAAAAACGCAAAAGCTAAAAAGACTGATTTTTTTAAAGTATGGCTCGTATTGTTTATAAACATAAAGTTTAAACATAAAGACACAGACAGGTAAAAGGAAAATGGTGAAAAATGTATGCCACGTAAACCCTAAGTGTAAGAAAGCTAATGTGGCTATGTTAACATAAAACAAGGTAGATTTCAAAATAAAGATTATTAGCAAAAACAAGAAATGTGTCATAATGATAAAAGGGTCCCTCATCAAGAAGACAACAATCATAACTGCACATGCACAAAAAAAGATCTCGAATACTCAACACAGGAAACAAAAATTGACAAAGGGAAACAGGCAAGTCCCAATAGCTATTTTAACATCCCTAATTTAATAACTGCTAGAACAATATCAGAAATTAAAACAATATAGATTTGAGCAATGTTATCAACCAGCTTAATCTAACTGACATTTAATGAACTTTATGCCCAACAGCAGCAGGAAACTCAATTGCTCTCAAGTGCACATGTATCATTTAGTAAACCAACCACATCTGGGGCAATGAGACCACATTTGGGACAAA
Organism: Macroglossus sobrinus; assembly: GCA_004027375.1. Lineage (NCBI taxonomy): Eukaryota > Metazoa > Chordata > Mammalia > Chiroptera > Pteropodidae > Macroglossus > Macroglossus sobrinus. Next base: position 117,660 of record PVKZ01003201.1, read on the forward strand.
AAAAAAAACATAAACAGTAAACTTCAAAGTACTGATAAACTACAGAGTATGTGTTCTGTCCAAAAGAGTATTAAAGTAGAAAATATTAATATTACATGCATAAAATCCCCAACTAGTAGAAAATTTTAAAACGTATCACTAACACCTGTGTTAAAATTTAACACCTATGTCCTATTCACATAAAAAAAATCAGCATTTGGAACGGAATTAAAAGGAAAACACTACACATCAAAATTTGTGGGGTGCAAACTAAAACATTCCTTAGAAAGAAATTTACAGTGTTCAAAAATAAAGTGGATAATCTATGCTTCCATCCTAAGAAATAACTAAAAGAAAAGCAAATAAAATATTAAGCTACCAAAAGGACATAAAAAGCAGAAACCAATGAAATATAAAATGGACAAGATGGTTTATCTGAAATAAAACTGATAAAACACTAGACAAGATTTATCAAAAAATATAAAACAAAAATCCCCCGTATCAAGCATGAAAACGTTATCGCTACAGATCTTACAGATATGAAAATAAGTGGATGTTGTGAAGAAATTTATGCCAGTAAGTCAATAACTTAGCAGAACTTATCAAACCACAATTTACCAAAATTAACAAGGTAAATTCTCATAATTTAAGGAGGAAATCATACTAATATTACACACTTTCAAATAATGGAGCAAGATGAAAAACTTCTCAACTCTTCTGAAGCTACCTTAATTGTGATATCAAAATCAGACAAAGACATTACAACAAAACAAGAACATAACACACAAATCCCTCATGAACATAAATACAAAATATTAGCAAAATTAATACAGCAACATACAATAAGTTAACACGGCATGATCAAGTAGGATTTGTCTCAGGAATGAAAGATCAGTTTCACTTCGAAAATTCATTGCAATTTACCCATGAACAGATTTAAGAAAAATATTTAATGATCATTTCAATTGATACTAACAAATATTTTGTCAAAAGTCAATATCTATTCATGATTAAAACTGGGAATAAATAAAAACTTCCTCAACACGGAAATAGCATCTACAAACAGTCTTCAGCTAACATTGTGCATTATGAGTGAAATAATAAATGCTTTTCCCCTAAGATCAAGAGTAAGGCAAGATGCCCAAAAACACCACTTCCATTTAGCATGTTAGTGGAGATCTTGGCAGTGCAATCAGAGGAAAAGAAACACAAGTCTCAGAGACTGGAAAGAAACAAAGCCATCTTTATTCATATATGATATCATTGTGTACATAAAAAATCCTAAAGAAATTACAAAGAACTAATAAATCAACTCAGCAATACTGTAAAACACAAAAACCAACTGTATTTCTGTACACTGGAAAATGAAATCTAAATCATAATACCTTTCAGAATAATATCCAGAAACATGAACTACTTAGGGAATTTAACAAAACATGTCCATGACCCCTATTATGAAAACAATAAAATATTATCAAGAGAAATTAAAGACTAAATAAATGGAAAGTTATACTAATGAATTATTAATGCTCCAAATCGATAATATTGGCCTGTAGGTATTTTGTGGAAATGAACCGATTATAAAAATTTAAATGGAAACACAAAGGATACAGAATTGCCAAAACAATTTTGACAGAACAAAGGAATCAGACTACCTGGCTTCAAGACTTACTATAAAGCTACAGCAATAATGATAGTGAAGAATTGGCAAAAGGACAATCACATAATCAGTGGAACAGAATAATCTAGAAATAGACCTACACATAACACAATCAGATGATTTATGACAAAGATGAAAAACAATTCAATAACATGAAAGTCCTTTTCAACAAATGGTGCCAGAAATACTGAATATCTCTATAAGAAAATATAACAACCTCCGCAACTCATACCAGACACCCTCCTCGAGAATATTCATGATTAATAGACTAACTATAAAGCTTTATTAGAAAACGTAGAGAAATATCTTTGCAGCCTTGGCATAAAGACTGCTTAGAGCAAACAGCTCTACCAATAAAATTTTTAAAAACTGATCAATTGAATTTCAACAAAATTAAACTGTTCTTCTCCCCAAAGGCTCTATTAAGAAAATGAATAGGAAAACCACAGATCAGATAAAGTATCCACAATTCACATATCTGATAAAAGATTTGTATCCAGAATACATAAAATAATTCCTACAATTCAATAACAAAAAGACCAACAACAAGTTTTCAAAGAGCAAAATATTTGAATAGACACCCCACAATGGACTATGAATAGCTATTAAGCGCATGAAAAGGTACTCAGCGTCGCTAGTCATGATTAGTTGAAAGGGAAAAGAATACATAATCAAAAGTTGGTAAAGGGGTGGAAAACTGGAACTCTCATACGCTGCTGGTGAGAGGATAAAACTATGTTAGAAAACTCAATTTTTTAAACATCGAACACATAAATATACACATACACATACGTATGTACACATATGCATACACATGTACATATACATACATATACATATAGGTAGGTACGTACACACACACACACACACACACACACACACCATACACCCAGCAATCCCACTCCCAAGTTATTTTATTCAACAGAAATGAAAACACAAGTGTACACAAACCCTTGTACTCAATTGTTCATTACAGTTTTGTCCAAACACTAAAAACGTTTCTATGACTCATACTCCAATGTTCTCCAGCACGTGTTTTAAGAATAAATTCATATTAATGTCAACTCAGATTTTTCATTTAAATATTGTAAGCAATATAAACTATGGCTTTCAGTATGTCACTATAAACAGTATCATCTATAAGGGCAAACTCTTACACTAATGAAAAACACAGAAGCCTATATACAAGAAATGCTGTTTCTAATTCTATCCACTCCATTTTCTACTAATTTCATCTAAATTCTCAAAAAATAACTTCCTTTCCTGGTCTCTCTACACTGGAGTCTTAGTAGATAGAGTTCATGAATGACCCATCATCCCTGACAGGACAAAGCTGCACAGAGCCCTTCACGTTCTGGCTTCAAATCATTCCCTGCACCAAAACCAATGCAGCTGTTACACTTTTATTGCAAGGTACACCTCATGAATATATTCAAGTAGAAGGAAACAGTATCATTCCATCGACTCCACGAACATTTGTTGATACCACGGACGGACGGACGCCTGGGACCAGATGACTGCTGCCGAGGGCTGTCCCGTGCTGGATATTTAGCGGCACTGCCGGCCTCTGTCCACTAGATGCCAGCACCGACAGCCTGCCCAGCCCTTCCCACCCCAGCTGTGGGGATCCAAATGACTCCAGACAGAAAATCACTCAAGAGTTGAGAACCTCTGACTTAAAGAATTATCTCCACATGTTTTCTCAGGACTTCAATGATTCCTTTCACCGTGGGTCTCTCCCTTCCTTTGCGTTTCCAAACTCTTACTAAATCTTCAAGATTCAGTTTAACAATCAATTTCTCTAGTCAGCTTTCCCAGCCAGCCCCACTCCCTAATGCTTCTCTACTCCCAAAGCACCTGAGGGAGACCTCTGCACTGTTAGTTGTTGGTAAACTCTCCTAGGTCTGTGATTTGCCTTAAGGTTGGTCAGGCCTTCTGAAGTTTCTGGTTTAGTTTTGCATCCTCAATGCCAACACAGTGAACAATTGTTTAAGTGCTTCAATGGCACGTACTGTAAAATACTGCAGATATTAGCACGGCTATTGTGCTACAGAAACGTTATTATTATTATTACTCAGTCCAACGGCATGGGCTTCCGAAAGCACCATATTCTTAACTCACTCTTCTAAAGCGGCAAACCGTTAAGGAACCTTTCGTTCATGTGTGGTTTCTGACTTTCATATATGCAGGGTTCCCATAAATATGTATGCATTAAATTTGGTTAGTCTCTCTTGCTAAATAAATAAACAAATATATAAAAACTGGCACACAGTACAGTTCCATGCACACAGAAGCTAAATAAAGTCACTGGTGTAAAAAAGCACTCTAAAACCCATAACACTTCAGAGACATAGGTGAGTTCATCCCTCCATAATCGTGATGAAAATATAAATGGGTGAATTATAAAAGTAAGAAGTATTATGTCATCTTTTCAAAAGCAACGTACTAAGGACTAGGCAAAAATCAAACCAAATACGATATTCGAAATGTCAGATTCATAAGAGCGAAATGGGAAGCACTTTCTTTAAGCGGAGCCTGAATGTGATGTGTGGGAGAACTCTGCAGAATGATAATTATTTATCGAGCAAATGTGTGTGTGGGGGGGGTCACAGCAGAATGTGGCATGTGGCAAGCATACCAACGAAACTATGATCACATCATACAACAAAGCTGTTGTGGCAGGAGCAGGGGGGACGATGTTTCACCCTTCAGAGAAGAAAGCCATCTCTCCTGACAGACTACAGCTTGCCAAGAGGGAAACAACGCTACAAAATACTCTTCTCCAACCTAAAATGAGTGACAGAATCATTTCATAGCCCGCAATATTTAAAGGATGGCTGGCAAGGCATGTATCTTTATAGTCATTCTAAGAACATTTTAGATATGGTAAATATTTCTTTGTAGCTACGTTCCTTTTTTTTTTTAAGCTTTACTGACACATAATTCAGATTATATATTTTACCTTAGAGTGTACATTTCAATGGCTTTTTAATATATTCCCAAAGCTGTACTGCCATCATCAATGGAGAACATTTTCATTACCCACTCCCCAAAAAATACTCATTAGCAGTCACTCTCCATTTCCTTCCAAACCCCTCAGCCCTGGGGAGCCACGAATCTACTTTGTCTTATGATCTGCCTATTCTGGATGTTTCATAGAAGTGGAATCCTATAATATGTGGTCTTCTGCAACCAGCTTCACTGAGCGTACTGCTTTTAAGGTGTATCCACAGTGCAACATGGATTGGTTCTTCATTCCTTTTTTTGTTGTATGGATATACAACAAAAGTCATATTTTGTTGTATGGATATACCGCCTTTTATCTATTCGCTCATCGGTCAGTAAACATTTGGATTATTTCTATTTCTTAGCTAGGATAAATGATGCTGCTATGAATATCCACACACAAACTTTTATATAGACATAGGTTTTCTTTTTTTTTTTTGTATATACAGCTAGGAGAATTTCTGGGACATACTTTTTGAAAACCTAACAAACTGTTTTCTAAAGCAGTTACAACACTTCAAATTCCCACCACCAGTGTATGCGAGTTCCAATTCCTCTCACTAACGCTTGTTATTATCTGGCTTTTTCATTATAGCCCTCCTAGTGGGTATGAACTAGTATCTCATTGTGGTTTTGAGTTGCATTTCCCCGATGGCTTTTTATGTTAAGCATCTCCTAAAGCGTTTATTGGCCACCTGTATATTTTCTCTGAAGAAATGTCTAATTCAGATCTTTACCTATTTTTTATTTGGGTTATCTTTTGAGTGATAAGAATTCTTCGTATTTTCTGCAGTAAAGTCCCTTGTAAGACGTTTGTAAGTCGTAAGTATTTTCTCTATTCTGTGTACTGTCTCCCCACTTTTTGATGGTGTTCTTAGCAGGTGTTCTTAAATGCCACTTCTTAGCTAAGATAGTCAAAGTAACCCTTCAGTGAATTGAGGGGAGGAAAATAAAACCCATACCCATCTAAGTATTGATAACAAACGTGGCAATGTCTAACTGGACACACACACGTACATACACACGTACATACACACACACACACACACACACACACACACACACTCACTCTCTCTCTCTCTCTTCCCCTCCTTCTCACTCCCTCCCCTCCCCCTTCATTCTCAGTAATAAATTCTCCAAGTATTAGAACAGCACATGGATGTCTGGAAACAAAAGACAATAATTTCCCAGGCTTCCTTATACCTGCATGTAACCATACAACTCCATTCAGGCCAACAGGATGTGAGTAAAAGTGGCCCGTGCAACCTCTGAAAAGTGTTCCTACCACAAAAGACAGTGCCATATGATAAACTGGAGCGGACGTCCTGGGCCTCAAGTGACTAGGAAGGCAAACCATACACAACAGAGCAGGAATTGACACCAAGAAGCATTATCAACCCCTACCTGATCACTTCTGCGCTTCCTGAGTGAGAAAGAGAGTACACTTTTACACTGTTTAAACCACCTTATTGTGAGCTTTTGTTACATGCGACCAAATCTGACCTGAATTTCTGCAACAAGTCAAGTGAAAGCTCTGTATTTACATCTACATAGATCAAATGCAAGCCCGGGCTCCATTCTGCAGTTTGTGAAGTATGACCTATTGCCACAATGTTTCCCGACCGCTTTTCCAACAGGAGGGAAAAAAAATAAATAGCATCAATACCAGAAGACAAAAATATATTCATAGTAAACATATGCAATCCATTGTGAAACTGCTATCTGAAGGTACCCCACAGGAATTCTGTACAAATTCCATCAGAAACTTATTTACAATACCCACCTGCTCCAAATGGGCCCTGTTTGTTTTCTTAAGCAGAATGGATACACGGGAGCTCACAGTGCTTCCCCACACAGTGCAGGGAAGGAAGCTGCCTGACTGAATCTAATCCCAGTTCTGTCTCTTCTAAACACAATAATTCAATTTCATTTAATCCAGCACAAATTGGTGAATGCCAGCCACACACAAACCACTCCATTTGGTACTTCAGTACCAAATAATACTAAGATGGGGTTCCTACCCTCAACAGAATTCATAATCTAATAGACAAGGAACAAATGGCCTACAATTAATTCCCAGCAGTCTACTGGGCCGGGGAACAGGCAAACAGACAAGAGTCTAATTTATTCAAACTTTTCACTAAATGATACCTACAAAGCCCCGGATACAGGGTAGAGACCTCGAAGTACACTCATGGTCTTCTCTAGATTTACTCCAAAAATGGGAGACCGACAGTAACATCCTAATGAGGTGGCAGGAACCCAAGGGCTCCCACAAACACTGTCCATCAGTAACGTCACACCCAGACAGATGTTTCACTGCTTAGAAATTAAGAAATTAACCAAGGACAACAGGAGTCTGTAATTCAACTGATAAGCGGGGTGATCCTAAAGATTCAAGGAGACATATAAATGAAGAAAGTTATTTTTCAAATAAACCAAAGTTTTAGAAGAAGACTTACAATTAGCATGTATTATTTTGAAAACAATTATATGCTAGTATCTATACGATCAGATTAAATTAATATACCTATGTAATATGGATTCCACAAAGAAAGTATACCTTTTTTCGATCCAAAAATTTCCAAGAAAAAAATATCTCCCACCTCTGTACTGTTCAAAATGTCTGTTAAGACATCCCAGAAGCAAAACTGAGTAGGCAGCAAGAAAAAAGAATCTAAAGCTCACAGAAGAAAAATCTAGGTGGAGATAATAACTTTGGGAGTTACCAACATAGGGATGACCCTTAAAGTCGTGGGCTGGATAAGACCACAGGGTTCGGGTTCAGGGTTCGGGTTAGAGAGAAGAGGTCGAAGGACTGAGCTCCAGAGAACTCCACTATCGAGAGATGTGGGAAATGAGGCCAAGGAGTCTAAAAAATGAAAGGCCAATGGGGTGGCAGAGAAAACAGGCAGGTGTGACGTCTGGGACCCAAGTGAAGCAAGAGCATCACGGAGGAGAGAGTAGCTGGCCCCCTCAGATGCCGCTGCCAGGAAGGAACAGGAGGCCTAATGTATCACAAGGAGATGTTGATGACATTAAGCACTTTATTCTGGTGCTTAAAGGCACATTTTTATGTCCCTGGCCTTTAACTCATTAGAGAGTCGAGCATAGATCTTCTATCTCTGCACCAACCCCACTGACTCAGTTACATCACCTAAGGGAAGTGGAAGTATTATTTTTGTATTATTGGGTCCTGACCTAAAATGAGGTACTGTTTTAAAAAACCTCATATCATACAAACTTGAAACAGCCTTTGCTAAAAAAAACAGGGCTTGCACAAAATTACCATGTTAGCCATGTTAGACAAAAAAGTAACATGAGTTTTCCTTGGTGCTACAGGACATAGAAATAACTGCCACATAAGAAGTAATATTTACAGGTAAACTTCTTTTTCTTACTTACTTCTAACTTAGATTCTTTTGTAACTAAATAACTGAAAGTCATAGAATAAGAACCACACTAGTCTTTTAAAAAACGAAGTATGCCTAAGACGCTCCCTCACATAAAGTATATACACTGAAAATTCCCACACACAAAGATGAATATTGTTCTGTATTAACAGCCACCATCACCTCTTTTTAGCTCTGTCATCCCTTCCACCACCTTTACTCATTATTCTTTTAGGGTCACCTACTAGGCTTGGATCAACAATGAAGTGCTCCAAGGTTAATTTTCAGTGGAAATCACTGGTTAGAAGGACTCCAAACATCATCCAAGATCACAGTATAACCTCACAGTCTGGTGATAGTGACCAAAGCTAAACAACTCACAATGCATGATACATACCCTGGAAATGTAACAGGATAATAAGCTTTCAGGCCTTGGAAATCTCAGTTGCAATTTACCTCTATTTTTTTTTTAATCATTTTTTTTTAATGACTCTTTCATGAAGTGTAATAGTTTCTATCACTTACCGATCAGCAGCTTCTACATCAAAACAAAACCTTCTGTCAATGGAGTCAGTATGCCTTTTGGTACATTCTTTCAAAAAGATCACTTCTCCATCCCCCTGCAAATAATCATTTTGAACATTCTCAAAAGTGACAGTATAAACACAAAAACACTGAGGCATCCTATAAATCCCTTTATCCTATTCTCTTTTGAACTCGTTTAGTTCAACACTCCTGGACTCTTATACTCATTTTTATCATTCTCCTCACAGTTTTCCAGATCCTGCTTGAAGACAGTAGCATTAAACCAGACCTCATGAGCACTAATTTAAAAGCCAGGTTAACAGTTTCCACATGCTAGAATATGGTATGTTCTTACTGTACTCTTTTTAAAAAAGAATAATAATTTATTTTTATTTCACGTTACATTACATCATATAAAACAGCCACCATGTGACCTACAAAATCTACCTAGAAGTACACTAAGGGCTTTGGATCAGCTATCGTGATATTCCAAAGCTAGAGCCATTCAATCTATATGGTTCTTCTATTTCCTAGAACCACCCAGATTTATACTTTCTTAAAATTTTTATGGTATCATTTTACTTCACCAAACCATCTTCTCTAAAAGCATTAAAAATGGGTAGAAGATGGGACACAGAAGCATTGCAGGAACACAGGCCCTCAATAAAGAGCTGTTAAGAAGTCTAAATACATACCGCTAGAATATTCTAATATTTTAATATTTTCGAGGATACGGGGGATCTTCAAATAATATTTAAAAACATTCAAATATACAAACATTCAAAGGATCACAGTCATTATGTTCTGACATGTACTTTTTATTATTTGGTGGCTTGAACAGAAAGATATCACTGAGCAGACGTATCTCAGGGCTTGAGTTAGCTGACAGGAAACAAACCCAAACCTCACGCTCACTCCTAACCCCATCAGCCTTCCAAAGTGACATCCTCAGCTGATTTTCTACATCTGCTTCATTATTACAAAAATGTACTAGTATTATAGCTGCTTGAAGAATTTTTTTCAGGAAGATACAAAGTATATGTAAATAGACATGAACTTGGTTTAGTTCTCTACACACATCGGCAAAATTATTCTTGTCCACCCAGCAAGCACTGAATCAACCTTCTTTCTTAAAGGGTGTTACCCATGATGTTTAACACTGGTGGGAAGAGCTTTGTCCGCAGACTCCTGATTATTGGTATAAGCTGCAGCTTCTATTGAAAACATATAAAGATCACCTTTCCCACGTGGCTGATACCTATGGATTCTTGCTGTTTTCTTGCTATCACGCATTATTTTGCTGTTTCTTTCTACAGGTATCAGGAGGAGTGAACTAAACGGGGAATACCTACGTGAGAATTTTGAAAGTCTAAATGAAAATCATCATAGCTCATCGACTCTAGAGTGTTTTCAGGGCATGAATATGTGTGTGCACATCAGATCTTCTGTGTAAATACTGACTTGATAAGACCACTGGTCATGAGAGCCTGCTGCAGGTGTGAACTTTATCTTCCAGCAACAATGGTATAAAAAGATTCGACTCAAAAAAATCTGACTATAAGCATGCACTCATGTCAAAAAAACAGGAATCAATTTTCTGGCTTATTTTATTTAGAAACCAAAGAGAAAGACTTTAATCCTAAAAACAGAATAAAATGTATTTTTCATTAGTAAATATAAATACCATTTAAAAGTCACCCTCCATGACTACCTCCCCTACAATACAGAGTGTAAAATCAAATACTTACAAGTTTCCCTCCAGATCTGTGCTCAAATGGGATCATGTTGAATTTCTTGGCTGCTTTCCGGTACATACAGTAGTGTTTGACCCAACTGGAACCAAAGGGAGGAGGCCCTGCCAACAAAAAATAGAACTTTCTATTTTTCCTCATAAACAAGCAAATATGCAGAGTACCAAACACATTACTAAAGAGGAAAAACTCAGTAAAAAGCAACTTAAGACAGTTCAAGGAAGCAAATCAGCGACACTGTTGGTTCTAAGAGAAGGGAAAAACTAGGGGAAATAAGGAGGCTCGCAGAGATCATTTGGGAAAAAGGTCCTATTAGTTTTCAGTGACAGAAAGTGACTTAAAGACATACTTCTCAAACAATGTGCTGGACCTTTATCTCATATCTGAACATTTCTTACATGTAAGTTATATATTTTTTTTTTGTTCGTTTCTAGGTACTATGAGTTCATGAGAGATTCAAAAATTCAGTTCAATATACGTGATCATTTTGGATTCGATTCTGGCCGCTCCAAATGACAGAATTTTAGAATCACAGTCCTGTAAAAGAGCATCTAGCCTAGAAATCCACCTAGTTGCTTTAGGCCCACTCTAGCTCCTAGGTAAGCAGCTACCTTCACTGATGATGGAAAGGCAAGCTTTAAAAGGAAGTAAGATGAATAGAGGCATGAGCCGTCCACTTATGCACCAGAACATTCCCAGAACCACTTCTGACCCCTTGCCAAGCCTTTACTGCAAGCATCAGAGCTCTTAAAAGACAATGGCCAACCTCAAGGGGGCCTAGGATCTAGAATTTCAAGTGTCCGTAAAGGTTTAATCATCACAAAACAAAGGTGAGGCTCAGGAGAGGATGACTTCTTGTCTTTTATCAAGTAAAGAAGTTGTTTTAAAAAAGCAATTAATATCTATTATCACCATCATTTCAACTAAAAACAAAGCTTCTAGAAGTAAAAATCAAGAAGGACAAACTCAGGAGGAAAAAGGACTCATTTAAAAGAAAGGCATTTAGCTTTAGGAAAGGCTAATTACATTATCTTTGAGGCCTAAGAGAGAGATAAAAGCAGTTCCTAGACCACAATAAATCTTATCTCAGACCATCATTAGTCCACAGATCAGAATTATAGAACTACTGGCTTGGAGAGGGTGGTATCAACAGCTAGCATTTGCATCCTGTTCTACGGTTCACAAAAATATTGCATAGATATTTCATTCAATACTTATTCAAAAAGAAAAAAAAAAACCTTAAGAATGGGATGATGTTATTATTTTAATCCTAAAAAAAAAAAAAAAAAGTTAAGCTTTGACCAAGGGCCTCAGAATTAAAGCCAAACCTTGAATCAATCACTGACCCCAAATATAAAGGTCTTCCCACTCTAAGCTGCCATCCCCTCCTGATACCCATCTGACCCTATGTAGTCAACCAGCTCTGAGCCTAGAGGCTAATGATGCTTTTCCCACCCAAGCTCCAGGCAATACTGAGGGAGAAGGTACCACAAAGACCCCAGTGTCGAGTAACAGTTCCAGCATCTAGGAATTGTAGGATCTAGGGAACAGTATTTAACTCTTAGTGCTCCTGTTTTCTCATTGGTAAATGGGATCATGAAAGTACCTATTCATAGGATTTTTAATGGATCAAATGAGACACAAGTTATATAAGGAACTTAGCACATTGCCTGGCATACAGTTAACAAGTGAATAAGTCACTATTATTTTTGTTGCTTTTTCTGTCCAATTTCAGCTCTACTCCTCTCAAAGCCAAAAAGTTAAAAAGAATTATGAATCCAAAAATTAAAGTTTCCTGTGACATTTCACTTGGGCATAGAATACAAAACTTTTATCCTTCTTATGTCTCTACCTTATATTTTAACTTAATTCTTTCAAATTCAGTAAGCTGAATTAAAAAGATAAAGTATCGGAAAAATTCAGAGCCCTGCCATGCTCATAACTGCTCTTCATGATACCACAACAGCCCAGATTAAGGGCAAATGGAAAAATAACCCCATTCTGCTGACTGCATACAACATTAACTTGGATTCGAAGCACATACATCGCATAGCTATTTCATGAGTACTCTCTGCTGCTAACCTGGTCAGTCTGAAAGTCTGCAAATCAGCCGCACTTAGCAAATAAAATGAAAACCATAAAGCATCCTGACTGAAGCCACGGGGAGGGAGGGGAGGCTCATGGTAGACACAGAAACATTCGCACATTCTCCTCCTTCCTACTAACTAGTAATCAAGTTCTACAGTTGAAAACAAACTCTAAGCTTTACTGTTAAAACCAAATTGTCAAAAGTTTTAAAGAGTTTTGGGGTGCCTTAATTTCAAACTAAGGACATTCCGCACTACGTATTATTCACTAAAACACAACAATACTAAAAACTACGTGCATTAAGTTAGAATGCCATCTAGGAATATTTTTTTGCCATCTGCAATCGACCTGAGAGTTATATTAAGAACTGACGCTCTCACACTGGTGTGGAAAGGATGTGAAGGAAGAAGAGAAATACGCCTGACTTTAACCGGAGAAGTAGGGTCACAGGCAGTATGCTCTGTTTTGCACCATTTTATATAAGAGACTTCAGCATCTGAGAATTTTGGTATGGGCAGGGGTACTGGAACCAATCCCCCCAGGATACTAAGGAACAACTGTATGTGAATGTGTGAGTGTGTGAGTGTGTGTGTGTGTGTGTGTGTGTGTGTGTGTTGGTGACAAGACAAGAGTGACGAGGAAAGAGCAGATACTCCACCCCGCTTTCAGCCTTACGCCTAGTGCTGGCTCCCTTACAAACACGCTTTAACAAAGTGTAGTCCCAAATGAGTGTGTGTGGCTAGGAAGCTGGGCACTCACAGAGTTCCTAATCTCACTGTCCTCTCCCCAAAGCAGACAGGTGTTTTTCCTCAACATGCAAACTCTGCCTTTTAGGATCAGAGGGGGCAAAGAGAGTGGTAGGAACGATTATTCCAAAAATATCAGAGTCATTACAGTAAGAGGTTTTAAAATAATTTTCAGTGAGTCATTCATTACTGTTGGTGGCCTCTTACTTTTCTCCTGTACATACAGGTAGCCTTCCGCTGTGAACTGACTTGCTCGTTTGTGGTCCTTCGGATTCTGTCTGATTTTATTCATAAGGTCTTCCACTTCCGACCTGGTTCCTTCAAAACGATTCCGCGTCTGAAAGAGATTGAAAAACACACGGAAGTGTTAAGTTCGCACATGACTGTGTTCATATTCTAGATAAACATAATTAAATCTGTAGCATTTTTCTATAAATTTCTCAAAATATATCCATCTTTTCTAGTGTGTAGCTTTGTTGAGAAAAAAAAAAAAAAACAGTGGTAAAATACCAGAGTCAAGATAACTAGAGGTTTTTACTTTTGAAGCCTATTAAAACCAAGAATAATTCTATCGTTCAATGTAAGAATCCCTGCGTCCACATCACACACTATTACTAAATTTTAGAATTAAAAAAAAAAAAAAACAGGCCATAAAATATCCATCTGGGAAGTCTTTCCTTTGCAACAATCAATCTGATTCATCATCACTATCATATCAGCAACACATCTAAGTGCATGGAATCTGAAAAAAATTAATTCTTTTAAACTAACAAATATGAGTGTCGTTTTTTCCAAGGTCATGGCAATTGCACTTGAAAATGACATTTCTTCTCACAAAATGGAAGGGGCAGGGGAGGAAATCTCACCTACAAACAATGTCTGATATCTGAGGAAACAAATCACATTTTCTGAAACCCAGGAGACCTGGTTTGCCAATATCTGTGTCAAGCTGCTACACTGACAACGCAGGCCAGGTGCAGTGACAAAATGATAAGGGTGGCTGTGATGAGTCAGCAGCGGGGAGTTCATATTGAAAATAACTGTATTAATACTGAAAAAGTGCTGATGTGACACTGCGGAGGAGCTGAGGTGAAAAATTACTACTGAAATTTCTCCTCGCTCCTCCCTGTAATGAAAGGGGTTCCCAAGGACCCGAAGAGCAGAAAGGTGGTGGAATGGCACACATTTTTTAGGGGGATGGAGAGTCTGATAGATGCAGACTGTAAAGGGGAAAACTTATCTGCAGAGACTTATTTTAAACATAGGCTGAGTTGTTTTTGTTTTTTTTTTTAAGATGTGCTTATATATTTCAGGAACTTACAGGGCTGCAGAGAGGTTGGAACTCATCTGCTGGTGGTCAGTTCCCCATGTCTTATGTCTCCAGGGTTTCTTGTCTTCATATTAATGCTGATTATACCTTGATTTTATTCACCTTCTTTGTCACTCCCTCACTGCTTTCCATGTGTGCATGTGTGTTTTATACACATACACAGACATATATGTGCATGTCATTTGTGGAGATGTCCCTCCATACTTCTATTTATCCAATGAGTTGTATCCAATACTTTCATTATTTAGGTTAATGTTCAAACTGCCCTAGATTTGACCAGTGGGGACCCTTCTAGCTGGCTCCTGTGTCTTGTGACATATCCCCTAATTCTCTTGAGTAATCCCCTACTTTCTGGTCCAAAAAGGAATCCCAGGTTCATCTTACACTTTGTCTCTGTCTCTGTCCGGGAATCAACCATTTCTCCAAAGGAGCCCTTGTTTTTTTAGTGGAAAAGCCCTTCCTGTTAGTGGATGATTTAGAAACCAAGATCTGGGTACAGCGTGCTCACAGCTCATCCACAACATTATAAAACAGAGAGAGGGAAGGGCACAAACAGTTCCTTTGGGGACAAAAAGAAACAGTATAAAAAGACAGAAGGTGACCATAAACCCACCTCTCATAAACAACCACATTCGTGTTTTTACCCAATCATTTCCAATCTCATTTTTTCAACATAGTTTATCATTTTGGTGTCCTATTTTTCTCACATCCCTGTAACAGAAATATTTGTGCACATTCTTAAAATCTTCTTAACCATTCTTAGTATCGTCTAGAGATTCTTTATGAATCCAAAAGTTTCTCCAATCATATTTTCTTCCAGCAAAAATTCTATTCTACTTTTTCCCCACATTCCTCTGAGGACAGAGAACATAAAAGTGTATAAAGTTTGTTTTTTTTAATATCTTTTAATTTTTATAAACTTTACATTCTTTTAAGAAATCTAGTTTCTAAAAGCCATCTTACTTTTTTCCTTTTCATTTATTACTCTAGATTGTGGCCAATGAAGATTCAATCTTTCTCAAAAAAAATCTAACCACTTTTACAATAAAAAACAGATGGCGAAAAATAGGTTGTTTTGCCTTTTAAATAACTTTCACCTTTTTTCTGATTATAAAATAGTTTTGCTCTTTTTTATTAGAGTAAAATACTAAAAAGTTGGCCAAAATTATCTATAATGTTATATTGCACAAATAGAGAACTCTTAAGATTTGGTCTTAACATGTGCTTATATTTCCTTAAATGCATAAATATACAAAGCACAAAAAAATAACCCAGAAGAGCAGTATGTGCTTTTCCCTTTAACATGCTAAAAGTTGACATCGTCAGGGATGAGATGAATGCCCAAGATATGAGCAAGTTACAGCAATAATGAGGTACAGAAGACGAGATAGAAGGAGTGACATGTGTTTCAAAGGTGCTGGTATCTCTGAAAGGAGAATAAGCTAAAAGCCAGAATGAAGAGACAGAAGACACCTAGATCAGGTGTTCTCCAAACTGAAGGTGAGGTGGGAAAAAGAGCCTCCACTTGAAACAGGTGCAGGAGTTGCCTCAGGAACAGCCGGGACAAAATTAAAATGAAGGAGGGTTTTTAGAAAAGAAGTTACGGACACAGGACAATTTACCAGTGACAATCTTTGAGTTCCAAAGGATACAGGAAAAGTGCTTTTTTTTTTTTTTTTTTAGTAAATTTTTCTTTACCCATTTCTCTGTGGGAAATAAATGTTATTGAATGTGTGTGTTAAGTCCTTAATACAGTTTAAGGATATAAATCGGGTCCTTTGGTGAACAATTTTCAATAATAGCTTATCTTCAAGTTTTACTTATAATATTTGGCAACCGAGTATTGCACATTCACACTGAAATTGTTAACCTCTCTGAAACTACTTTGGTGTATGTAAGGTAGCTATATCTACTCCCCGCCCCCATCCCCACAAGCAGGCGGTGCAGAGATAGTTTCGCTGAAGCCCCCAGGAGACACAGATTCATCCTCACACCTCATTCCAGATGTTGAGGCAAAGCTGGCTTCACAGGCATGCAATCTGTATAGTCACACAGGGCCCTGTGCTCAGGCTACACACTTGGTCTAATGCTCCTCTGTCACTGTCCTCAAATGCTTCAGTTTTTAATAAGGAGCCTTGCCTTCTCATGTTATACGGACCCCACAGTTATGGATCCAGGTCTGCCTGAAGGTTCTCATCCAGGCCAGCTCTGCACTTTACAGTTGAGGTCCAGACAGAAGAAGTCAATTTCCACAAGTTATATAGCCAGTAAGTGGAGGGGGGAAACTATGGATTATAACCTAATCTTCTAAACTATGTAATTTTTTATAACACTGCTTTCCTGCCTAAGCATTCTGAAAATTCACAGCATCATTAGACTAAATATTCTACTGCCTACAGAGATAATTTTGAAGTTAAGACTGATCTCTGCATATACATTTTGATATTTTTAAAACTCTATTACGGTCACTGATGGGGAGGACATATTCTCTTAGTCCTTTAATCCAGGTGATTGTCTAAACAATCTACAAATACAAACCGACACATGATTTACAAAAAAGAAGAGATTTCATCACCTCCATTCCCAAGTGCAGGGAGCTGTACAGAAAATTCATAGAAACAAAATCTACACAAAAACCATTCAACTACAGTTTCTAAGATTTTAAGAAATTTCAAGTCAGGCAGCAAATATCACAGAGATCCCCATACTTTTACTTGTATGTCTTTGAGTGTGCACTAGAAGTTTGTCCCCAAACTCTCTCTGTATTTCTAATGAGGCCTAAAATTATACTGTATTTCTAATGAGGCCTAAAATTATACTAAACATAATCTGAATAGCATTTCCATGAGGACACTTCCAAAATCAACTAAAGAATCTAGAAGAAAAACATCTATCGCCTTCCAATCAAAGTCACACACATTATACTGTTTAAGAGTTAAAATTCTCCCAAGTCTCTTTATCTAAGACCTAACTGAAAGCACATATTTTACGGGAAAATGATAAAGCAAACAGCAACTGTGAAATCAATACATTAATGAACATGCATAAAACACAGGAATGAAATTCCCCTTGCATCGTAAGTCTACCAGGGAACAAAATTTAAGTAAGATATATGGGTAAAAGAAACTCAGAGCATTATAACTGAAATGCCTTAAATCTAAAGTGGGATGCTTTTTTGTCTGCTTCGTACGAAGAAGACTCAGAGTTACGTGGCAAAACTAACGCTTAGAACTGCCCCAAAAAGTGCAGCGTGAACCGCAGTTAACAGTGCTATATGACATATTTACCAGTTGGTTTTAGAGTAGATCCCAAAATTTCTCATCACAAGGAAGAAAAATCTGAGGTACCCATGCAAAGTGACGGAGATTACTGAAACTCACCGTGGTAATCACTTTGCCATATATGTAAGTCAAGTCACTGTGCTATAGACCTGAAACTTATGCAGTGTTGTCTGTCAATTACATCTCAATGAAAGTGGAAAGCTAAAAATTTACAATAAATTATGTGAATCTTGATTATAAAAACGTATTTAGTGACTTTTCTGGAAAAAAAGAGAAAAAATTAACATGGAATTTATAAAAAGAGCCACCAGGTGGCAGAATTCCCTGAGCCTCACCCGTGGGCGAGCAGTTTGTTACACTGAGCACTGACCAGAAGGTGGCAGCGCAGCCTCAGTTTCTCTGGGACCAACAGCTCAGCCTGGTCTTAGTTTAAGGCTTTTCTTAAAACAAACAAATCAAAAATATGCATCTCAAACATCATCTGATTCCAGAAAGCTTTCATTTCCTTACATTCTGGATGTTGATCTGTAGTTCCATTTTGTAGTGATTGAAGTCTTTGGCGAGTTCATGGCCCTGATGGTAGAAAGTAAACATTCCCTGAAAAAATGACAGCATCTAAGACAAAGAAGAAAGTGACATTAGCGCACACACACACAAAAAAAAAAAAAAGGGCAAAAAAATAAAAGAAAAAATAAAAAACAGCCCGCATTCCCCCTCATCTCATTGTGATTCTACTGAAGTAAAATAATTAAAAGTCACCAGAATTCAAGTAAATTTAACTGCAGATCAAATTTTTGCCCTTATTTTAAACAGTGAAAAATATTTTTTTAATTTTTCCTTAAATATCAGAACCATGAGATGGATTTTATAGTGTCCTGTATAGAAGAAATGAAATTCTACATGCATTTGTTCTTTGTAGTCAAGAGAATCCCCATATTCACTTATAATTGAAACCTTATCACTGTAGGTCAACAGAATCTATAAGGAACGTGAAGTCACAGAATCCAAGAGCTCAAGTCTCTCAAGTGGCATCAGGCACAGCACAACCTGTCTCGGTGATAAGGACGGGCAGTGACGGGGCAGAGACGGCCACAGGCAGGTCAGGAACTAATCCCTGAGTGTCCTACCAGCTCCCACCTGCCCTTCTCAACTGAAAGGCAGCTGCTTCCGTACCAAGTGTGATTAAATCTACAGTGGGTAAAAGTGACCTATCTGGGTGAAGAGTTAAAAAAGAAATCCTGAAATTCATTTTCTTCAGAATATCACATAGTAGAATGGTTAGGAAGCTATGAGAATACATTTGTATAATCACAAAAAAAATTATCATGTGTTTCTAAAATAAGTATAAAGAAATGTCAGAGTAATTCACAAAACAGTTTCAAATGTTGCACATACTAGTTCTTAACTTAGGTTGTCATAAGCATTGTGACTTGTATTAAAAATAATGTGTTACCAACAACTGTTGAAAGTGCTAAAGTCTGGAGTGGGATACTTGCTTTAGAAGCAAACTCGGGTAGAGTGAAGATTACCCCACTCGTCCCACTCGTCCCTCTCACTCACACTGCAGTATCATTTCTTTCGCTGGGATTTTCATTAAAGGGTGGAACTACAAGAGGATGGCAGAAAATGTATCTGATTGCAGAGTCTTTGAGACCACGGAGCAGAAGAATGATGTTCATCAAATGCTGCTGTGCAAATAAGGCTGCAAACCACTGATTTGTTGGTGGTCCCCTGACTTTATGGCGACCTGCATCCTCCCTTTACAGTTTATGATGCCTCGCTTCGTATGTACGCCCTACGGTCTCTAGCAACCAAAAAGTAGATTTAGGAAAAAAAATATTTCTATGTTATCACAAAGATCTCAGTGAGCAACCTGCTATAATACTTACAGGTTCCACAAACTCAAACTTCTTCCTTTCTTGGATTTCCTGAAGCTTACATACATATTCGAGAGAGAGTTCATAAAAGTGCTGCCGGTTCTGCTCCACTTGGATGTCTGCCTATGTTAAAATAATTGGTGAAATTAGAGACAGTGAGGAGTGAAACTTCATCAGAGGTCAGTGAATCTACAGTCCATTGCCTGTTTTTCTAAATAAAACTGTTCTGAAACATAGTCACAACTATTGATTATTTGTATCTGTACCTTCTATGGCTACTTCTCTGCTACAAGGGCTGAACTGAATAGGTTGCAACAGGGACTTCGTGGTCTACAAAGATCTAAAATATTCACTGTCTGACTCTCTGCAGAAAAAGTTTGCAGACCCCTGCTGTATATGGTGAGGCTGACCCCCAAAGGATTGAAAATTAAAGAGTAAGGCTCTTCACGAAAAACTCTCCCAGACACCCAGGGTTGAACTACAAACACAGAATCAAAATCACATTAACATTATTTCCGTGAACAAATCTTCTAAGTCTGAAGTCAGCCTGAGAAAGAGAGCTGGGCAAATTCCAGTCACCTCAGCACTCATGAGTGAAGGCAACAGGTGACAAAGTGGCAGCAACGGCATCATCTCGAAAGCCTGGCTCTCAAAGGCAGGTCAGGGCTCGGAGCCCATGTTTGGGAAGTTATTCTCCTAAGCCCTCACAATGTCCCTCCCTCTTGTTCCCTGGGAGCGAATGGGCACCAGACTGTCAGGCAGGAGACGACTCCAAAAAAAAATACTCCAGCTTATCTTGTCTCACTGGAAAAAAAAAAAAAAAATTGGGAAGAGGAGCACAGTTCCACAGAGGAACAGCAGAGAAAGAATTCTCATCCTCGAAACCATTCTTATAAGGCATCACATAATATATTTCCTAATTCGGTTAAGTTACCCTTTAAAAACATCTGGATATTTCTCCAAAGAAGCTATACAAAAGGCTCTGAGTACATGAAAAGATTTTCAGCATCACAATTCATTATGGAAATACAAATCAAAACCATGAGATACCACCTCATGCCTATTAGGATAGCTAGTATTAAAAAAAAAAAAAAAAAACAGAAAATAATAAGGGCTGATGAGGATCTGGAGAAACTAGAACCCTTGCGCGTTGCTGACAGGACTGTGAGATGGCAGGTGCTATGGAAAACAGTATGGTGATTCTCAAAAAAAAAATTAAGGCTAGCATTACTATATCACCTAGTAATTCCACTTCTGGATATATACCCAAAAGAACCGAAAGTAGGGACTCAGATTCTTGTACACCCACATTCATAGCAGCATTATGCACCACTGCTAAAAGGTGAGAGCAACCCAAGGGTCCATCAAAAGATGAACAGAAAAACAAAATGTGGTCCTGACATACAATGGAATATTATTCAGCTTCAAAAAGGAAGGAGCTTCTCACACATGCTACAGCACGGATGAACCTTGAGGACACCATGCGAAGGGAAGTGCCAGACACAGAAAGGCAAATAACGTGTATGATTCCAATTGCATGAGGGACCTAGGATACTCAAATTCATAGAAGCACAAAGTAGAATGGTGCTTGCCAGGGGCTGGGAATGGAGAGGAGTGGGCGTTATTTTTAATGGATACACAGTTTTAGTTTGGGAAGAACAAAAAAGTTCTGGACATAGATGGTGGATGGTTGCAAACCATGTGAGTATACTTAATACCACTGAACTATACACTTAGAAATAGTTAAAATCATAAATGCTATGTCTTATATATTTTAAAACAAAATCTTAAAAATTTTTTGAAAAAAGAATTTTAACATATAATGAAAAAGTTTTTGCATAAATGACTTTTTAAGCGAAGTAATGTCTAAATATAACGAGTATTACTAAGGCAAAATGAGAATTTCCACTTAACACTTATCAAAATCATGATATTTGTATACATCTAATAACTAGTTTGGTTACTAGGCAAAACTCTGGGCACAAAAATCCCTTCAGGATACCTGAAAATAGAGATAAGGGGAGAAGAGAGGTAGCCTAAAGAACTTATATAAAAACAACAGCTGTCATTTCAAAATTGACAGGGTTAAAAGATGAGGGAGCAGAAATAACAACTGCATGGTTTTCTACACAATATGGAACAAAGAAAATAGAGGGAACCCTAATACCTACAGAACTGTCATGAGGATTAAGGAGTATACAAGCTCCTTTCTCTCATAAACCATCAAATGCCAACCAAATGTCAGTCAGAGGTATTAAAGAGACAAAAAAAAAAATGTGACATGTGGGTAATGTCAAAACATTTATACTTATTATTTAACATTTATACTTATTTCTAAATAATTATTGGTAAGATTTATTCTTCTGCTTTAATGTATACCAGACTGGGGGCATGTCTTCTGCTGTTTCCACTTATCTAAACTGTAGTACTCTCTCCCATTCATCCATTTCAATTTCTTATAAACTGCATAGTTAGGAAAACTCCTACCTAAACCTCTTGATTTTGACAGCATTCCATGTAATGTTACCCAAAGTAATATACATCTGTTTCTTTCACACACACACACACCATATCCATATAGTTTGCAACTACATATCTGACTTTAAATGTAGGCCAAGTTTATACTACAGTCAACATTGCTTTTTGATGATACTTCAATAAATACATAAATGTTATAGTGGTATATTACACCTAGATTCTTTGTATGTTTAAAAACAAATGAGGGGGGGAAAAAATCACACTTTTGTGCAATGAGTCATGAGCCCCATAGCTACAAACAGCATAACTTTTAATGAAAGCATATGTTCCAAATTGTAAACCACCGAGTTTCCATTCAAGCGTGTGAGTGAGAAAAAATAAGTGGAAGGAAATTTAGAAAAAAGAAAGAAAATGAGAGATAGGATATAAATTCTTTTCTCCTTACACATAGCTGCCTCAAAAAAAAAAAAAGGCTATTACAAAAGTAAAACAGATGTTCTCTTGCCAATGAAGCAGAACCTCCTGAATCTTCAGCATTAAATAAGATTAATGCTGCCTTCACATAAAAGCAAATGGTATATGAGCTTATTAAATACATTTCTTCAAGAAATCTTAAAAGCCAATTAATGAATCTATTGCTGAAAATAATATATCTGTTCCTCAGTAATGCTGGTTAAAATTGTTCTTTTAAAATATACTCAGAATCAAGGATTTTAGCACTATAAATCCATACCAAATTAATCACTATAAGATGTATTAATTATTCTGTCTTGTTCCTCAAGAACTCATTCTTAATTCATGAAAATACATGTTCATTTTTTTCCATCTCTAATAACCCTAGATGGAAAGTTTTCAAAAGAAAACCACCTGAAAAAAAAAAAAACCTGCAAATACATAGTGATGGAAGGAGACAAGACTTTGGGAGGTGAACACACAATGCAATACATGGATGATATATAATAGAATTATACACTCATATAATCTATGCAATGTTGCCCTAATAAAATAGTTTTTTTAAATAAACATGCACTGCTTATTAAATTTTAGAAACCAATTAACAGAAAAATAAGAACAATACCTCTTGTAAATGTGAGTCTTTCTTTTTTGCTGACAAATTCAGATGTTTATCAATTAGGCTATAATTCTTTTCTGTCTCTTTGTCAAACTTCTTTTTCTCTTCCTACAAATCAGAAAAACACAGACAACTATGATTAAACAGGAAAAAAATGCATGTACATAGTAAATCCACTAGGAAGCTCAAAACATGAAAATAAAAGAAAGTTACCACTGAGTGTGATGAAGTTATCTGAAAAAATCTATCTGCACCCCGTCCAATACTTATTAATCATCGAGGCAGCATTAGAAGAGCCACTTTTTTCCCTTTTAATGAGCTTTTCCCCAAGTCTGTTATTTTTCAACGCTCCATACTTATCAGTGTTGAGAATTAATGTGATGTCACTTATCCCTCATTTAAAAAAAATTAAAAAGAATACATAATAGGATCATTAAGCTTAAAAAAGCAAACTTGCTATATATTTCAGCATAGAAATGGAATTCAATTAAAACTAAGTTTTTATTTACATAAAAAATAATCATCGCACTGGGAGAAAAAAAGACATCTTGAGAAAGGTGTTGTTCCCTAATTGTCCAGCATAACAATAAGATCCTCTCACCAGGAATGTCATTGATTTTCCCAACCTTAGCAGTGATTACTAGAACACCACCTAAGGGCCTAAAATCATGTTGAGATACCTGTACGTTAAGGTTATAAACATTTTTCAGGTGCTGCCTAGAACTAGCATTTGCTTTCCTTTTGCTATAAGAAGCTTTTTGAGAAAACAAGGAACCAAAACTTTTGAATGCAGAAAAGACAGACTATCTCCCCTAACACTGCCAACTTAAGCAGATTTTTAATAAACATTTCTGAGCACCAATGAGAGCACACTATGTCCTCACACTATCGAAATGTTTCCACTAACTTTGAGCTCTCCCTAACTCTCCAAGGCCTCCTAGAAAGGAACATTCTATTCCCTATTTTCCAACTTCTATGTTCTAAAGTAAAAATAATGAGCTAGTCCAGTCCTGTCTGTTACAATCTTTGTTTTCCTATTAGGCAAAGAGCTCAAATAAAGCACATAAATTCTATTTCTTCACATTTATAAATTTTTTTTTTTTCACTACATGGTACTTCAAACTGTTGTACTGGGAACCCAGGAAAGAGCCTCTGCCAGCTCACCTAGAGATCCTAAATGAATCCACACATTGATGGAGAATACAGAGACTTGGAAACTGATATTTCTTCCCACTTCTGTTCCAAGTTTAAATACAAACTAGCCACACAACTTAAAAAAAAATTAATAATACAAAATCTTAGTTTCTTATTGAAAAGGTTGGAAATTGTGTTTGTTTGTTTTGTACTAGCTCACTCACAGATCTAATCCTAAAATTTTGTGATCCTACGGTTCATCTATAAGTGAGAATAATAAAAAAAATTTTGGAAATAGAAGCACTTCTTCTTTATGCTCCAGATTTAATTTACAACTATTTTTTTAAGTTTAAGTCAGTAATATATGGTTACTCTCTTTTCTGCTTTTCATTGTTACACTCTTCATTAACTGTCTTAATAACAGCAAAATAAAGTAAAACACAGATATGGCCGTTACTTCAAAATCTCTGCCGTTTTAAAAAGCTGATACTGAGGATTACACATCAGGAGACTCGAGTCCTAGCCCTGGCCACTTACGACTCTGTGACTCTGCAGCAGTGTTTCATTCAGGTCCTCAGGTTTAAACAGAATCGGAATAGAAGTCACACAGCTGAATTTACGGCAAGACTAACTACAACACAAGATCCCACAGTAAAAAACGTCCACTACCTTTGCAATGCTAAAAACATTGTTTATTTCATCTGAATCACAGCACAAGACAAAAAAAAAAAAAAGAAAAAAAAGCAGTGATGCTAAAATCAGCTTCAAAACACCCAGCACACTCGGTAACAGAGGGGTATATAAATCACCATGTGGGTAAAGTTGACAATGAAAAAAAAATGATGATATTAAGGCTCTGTAAAGAAAGAATTTGGCCAAGAAACAAAATCACACCCACCAATTAGAGTGGAAATACATTCATTCATATATGGCATGGTATTGTTCAAATGCTGCTGTTTTATTTTTGAGTCTTAAAGCTTAGATAATCACTTCTTCATGAATTTGTTCTCAATGCCATTCTAAAATGTTGTTTCCTTAGTGCTCATATAAGTTTCTGAGCTAAAATAATAGCAATGTTTCTTTAACACTGTAATACAGACTATACATACGTATACATGCGTTATTTACATATACTATATCTAAAATATAGGCTAAAGGTTCTATCTATTAAGGACCAAACAAAACGCAATGAAAAATGTTTTTTTTTTTTTAAAGTGCATTATGAATTCAAGTGAGTCTGGGTCAGGCAGTACCACAAAGAGTGAAGCAAGGTGGAATGAGAAGTTATTAAGGAAAAATGAAAGCAACGGCAAACCGGGCAGCCCTTATCAATTCCAGAGCGGAAGGCGGCCATGACATGGCCCAGCAGATCTGGCCCATGGAACTACCGGCCCAGCACACGGGCCAGCTCTTCTGCTGGAGCAGCTGAAAAAAGGCGATTTTTAAACGGTGGCGACAATTTTTTTTTTTTTTATTTTAACATGAGTGAGCCACACAAAATGATATTTATAGGTTAAAGATGACTTGGAAGTCAGTTTGTAATTAGTTGTAAAATCACACATGCAAAAAAAAAAGTAAAGAAGAGCTATTACTTAAAACAGCATAACTGGTCAAATAAGATATGCACCGTATAAATGGCAAAGGGACTTCATAAACCTATTAAATTTTAAAAATCAGGTCTTTAAATACGTTAGAAGTGTGTGTGCACGTGTGTGCACACATATATACATACATACATGTGCATGTACATATAAATAACTATTTCAAACCATTGGGTAAAAAAATGTATTATTCAGACAATGCTTTGCTGATATAATTAGTTAACTACTTGGAAAGACAAAGAGAACCACATCTCACATCAAAATTAATTCCAGATGGATTGAAAGAGTCACAAGTAAAAAAAAAAAAATGAAGCCATTAAAAAGAGAATGTTTTCACAGTTCTCAGAAGAAAGACCTTCTAAGCAAAAAACAGAAATAGAAAAGGCCATAAGAACATCTAGACATCAAGAAAATACACAATAAACAAACTGAAAGGCAAACAACAAAGCAAGGGGCAGAATCAATCAGTACGTAAGAATAGTAAATATTCATCACACATAAAATGTTTTATTAAGCAATGTTTTGCTAAAATCACACAGAGACATTAAAAAATGGATTAAGAATATAAAAAAGTCACAAAAGTTTAAACATTAGTGTGAATTGTCTATTTTTCTATAGGATATTAGAATATTTTGTTTTGTTTTGGAAAAAGGGGAGAAATTTTTTTTTCAAGTTACCAGATGACTTTTATTTATTTTTTTTTTGGTATATTACAAATTTTCTAGGAGGGAGAAACAAAAAAAGGCTTATTTTCAAACTATAAACATTAATTAATAAGGAATAACTAGTCTAGAGAAGAGTTTAAACACTTTCTTAGAGATTCCAACTCTTTCTCCTTTTTTATTTAAATAAAGAGGTAGAATAATACCACGTACAAGAAACAAGATTCCTACTATGTAATACACCCAGCTGGAGCACTTTTTAAAACCAAATCCTGTCTGTCTAAGCCAACCAGCGTTTCCCCTAGTCCACCGACATCCTACAGCCCATGTGAGGTGCCACCTCTTCCGTCAAGTGCCCCTTTCCACTGTAGGGGGGGGGAAAAGCGCCCTCCCTTAACTCCTGCTAGTGTCACCTCTCCTACTTGACACTGCAACCACCTTATCCAGCTCAACTCTCCTCCTTTGCTTCAAGCCCCTTCAGCCTCTCCAAAGAGATGGAAATTCAGCTTTTATCCCCACAAAATCAAGCACCTGACTCCACGAGATACCCAGGAGACACCCAGGAGATACCCATCGATCAGAGAACGGAGGAGGAAACCCATGGTCACCACCGGCCCCTGCACAGTTGCTCCAGAGTCACCTAAATACCACCTTAGCACTATGTGGCCAGAAGGGTCATAAGCCATGGTGTTCTGCATGTCACCTCTGAATCCAGAAATGCAGAGTGGACAAAAACCTGAGCAGTTCTTATTTGGCAAGCAAACGCAGAGCAAGCCGAGAACGGGATAATAAAATAACTGTAGTGATGTATGCCGGGCCCCACACTAGACATGGGAAATGCATTATCAGAGGCATTTAACCCTCATAATAACCTTCTGAGATAGCTGTCTTTGGTCTCATTTCAAAGATCAAAAAACTGAGGCTTAGAGGCCTTGAGTAACTTGCCCCAAATCACATAGCTAGTTAAGGGGCAAAAACAGGATTCAGACTAGGAAAAATCAGCTCTTTCTGAAAGACCCTCTTGGTGTTCCAACACTGATATGATAGGAATAGGTGCTCTGGACACAACCTATTATAACATGTTTCACAGTGTATTTTTATTGCTTTTATGTGACAGTCTCCCCACAGAGCTGCCCATTTCTTAAAGGCCGGCTAGTATTTTAATTCATAAGTGCATTCCAGGACCTCACACTAGGCCATATGATAAGCACCAATAAAATGTTTTATTACTAAAATGAAAGAAATGTAATTAAATTAAATCAACACTCATTTCTGCTCTACCAAACTTAATTTTAAAAACTGTTCAGGTATATTTGCTTTTTACCCACGCTTTGCAGTTACACAAGCTTGGAAAATCAATTTTTATTAAACATTTAGTCATTAGACATAGTCTTGGAAAGAAGTAAAAAAAAAAAACCCTTCGTTGAGAGTCTGGTAACAGCTGAGGCAGTAATTTCTATTATATGAAATGAACATTTTTTTTCCAACTCTTCTGATTAAATGTTTCATGCTACTGA
Source organism: Macroglossus sobrinus (assembly GCA_004027375.1). NCBI lineage: Eukaryota > Metazoa > Chordata > Mammalia > Chiroptera > Pteropodidae > Macroglossus > Macroglossus sobrinus. The sequence continues at coordinate 145,759 of PVKZ01003201.1, forward strand.
ATTAAAATGGTAATCGGCTCTTTGCAAAATAGCATTTAAATAGGCTCTATTATCAATATAGTTTTTGTGTCCCCGTGACTTCTCTCTGCTGCTGCTTGCTTGAAGCCACATTTTCATTACTTGATTGTTCAAATATCTGAAAGAGCGATTCTAAGTTCTCCCATCATAGCTTTTACCAAGATCTAGTATTCCTCAGAGTTTTTACACGCAATCAACTTGGCTCCTCCACTGTTTGGTATCTGAGTCAGTTTCCTGTGACTGAATCGACATTTAATGAGCAATGACTATCGGCAGTGTGGTACGGACACTTGGGAGTAAGTAACGAGGCCGTGGGGAAGGTGAAACAGCTGCAGAGGAGGGAAGAACTGAGCCAGGCCCTGAGGAAAACTCTGACCAGCCAACACGACGTGACACCGCACACACCGACCTGCGTCCTGCGATGGGAACTGAGGCTTTTGAAATAGAGATGAGAACCTGGAAAGCACGTTAGGAAATGCAGCAGAACCTACAGAATGAAGCTGGATAAGCCCACACCAAACATGCACGACTGAAGGGGAGCATATCCACAGAGAAGCAAACGGTAGAAAAAAAAAATACCTTGGGGCTTTTTAAAAATCCAATTTACAAAATCGCCTAGCAATTTAGATGATGTTAGAACCACAAGTTAAAAGTGTAACTGGGATTCTGGAAACTGGAGAAAAAAAGTAAACAGAACTGAAAGAGCCTCCATATAAAGGCAAAGGGAAGGGCAGTACCAGATGGGAAAAAGGAGAAGAGAAAGAGAAGATAAACATTTTGATGATGATATCCAAAATATTCTGCTGTGGTCAACTTTTAAAGACCTTTTTAAATCTCTACATGAAAACTGCTTTACGCTGTTTCGAAAAAGATCTTCAAGCTAAGAAAATCGCGTTATTTTTAAGTATCTCATGTAAGCAGGTGAATCAGCGAGCAAGCTACATGTGCTTGTCAAAACAGGACTGAATGTTTAGGAAGCACCGATGTATTAAATAATCTGATATCCAGATTATAGACCCTTTCCTTGTTCTTCCAGGATTATCAACAGAATAGGTTATATTAGATATCTTATATAATAGAGACAATAGATACAGACAGAAAATAAGGCAATCAAGCGTAGCCTTTTCTCTTAAAGATTTAACAATCTAATGAAAGAGACAGATGTTTACATATTGCAAGAAAAATCACCTTTCTCTACAGTTAATTATAATATACAAACTGCCAGTTAAAAAAAAAAAAAGGCTTCTCACAACGGCTGGCCTCTTTGAAGCTTATATTAATAAGTATGACGGCCAACACACGTACTATACTGAACGAGAATGCAGAATGAATCCTTCATAAACTGGAAGCGAGAAGAACAATGAGGAAATTTTAAAAAGAGGACTTCGGGATAGAGTCTGGCCACTAAACAGCTCAAGGCATAAGCTAAAACTATTAAAATAATCTCTCCTCTTAATATGGCAATTTGCTTTGCAAGTTGCTTTTTAGGATATACTCTGAACAAGTACATCAGAAGCTGGAAACGTTTGAGAAGGAAAGGACTCAAAAAGAAAACTTGAGGTGAGAAATCTATAAACCTCAGCAGGGTATGCAGCAAATAAAAAAAATTATATACTTATTAAGTCACACTCATTTTTCATTTCCAGAATACAGGCCTTGCCCACCACCACCATCATCCTATTAAAATAAGAAAACTAAGAAATGGACATTGTTTACATTCAGCATCTGCCAAAGAAATGTTAAAAGATAAAAGAACCAAGATCTTCAAGCCTAAGGAGACAAGATAAAACAGATCCTAAAACTACAAAATGCAGTCAAATCCCCAAGTCCTTCATTTTACAGATAAGAAATTACGGCCCATTATCTGTCTAGGTCACAGTTGTGAAACCAGACCTCCCATCCCCTGCTATGAAGCCAGGAGACACAATCCAGCTTAGTGCAGCTCAGCTAATAATCCCGGGGGAGGGGGGCATTCTTGGGGAAAAGCACCCTGCTTGACCTCCCCTCAAAACTAAGCCCTCCATGAAAAATTACAAAATACTAAGGAACTAATATTTTAACAGATCCCTTAAAGGAAAAACTGATTCCATAAATAGCAACTAAAAACCTGGCACGCTTTGGGCCCATCTGTGTAGCTACAATACTAATTTGTACAAAAGGCCACAATACTAATTTGTACAATACTAATTTGTACAAAAGGGTTTTAACAGTGTGTTTAGGAAGATAAAGAAAAAAAACTCATGCCCCCAAGCCACGTGGGTAAAAATAAACAAATAAACAATCTAAAAACTCTCTTCCCTAAATAAAATTGATGTTATTCTCTTCTCCTTGGACCAAGCCAAAAACGGGCAACAACATACAATGTTACTTCCCCCTGCACACACACCCCCCAATACATGCACGAAATTCAGAAAAGGTTGGTGAAATGTTTTCTCTGGGATAATTTCAAAGCTCAGTTCTAAAGAAAATGTTAGAAGTTGCTAAATATATCCCAGGCTCCCTGTGGCAACATCACTGCATTATTCCCAGAAATCTTGGCTTGGTCCCACATCCCTGAGCACAGACTGTGTGGAACGCTCATCTTGGACTCCTGAGCACCTAGGACAACATTGGCACGCAGCAAAAGCTCGATAAATTTTCGTTAAATTGAAGGAAATGACATCCCAGTAACCTAATATTCCCTTCCTAGGTTCAGTGGCGTCACGCTGTAGCTGCGTTTCTCATCTCCGACTCCACTGCACTGCTCCGCTGCTCTGTGAAAGTGAGGTCTGCAGGGACGGAGCCGCATGCGCTACAGAGATGACATGCTTCTCCTCAGAGCAAAGGTGCTGCCTGGTGAAAGATATTTTTAAAGTTCTACATGGAAAGGCGTGGCCCAAGATTACTCCTAGAGGTTTTACTGTCCTGTCTAGGTGTTTTTGTTTTGTTTTCAATTTTATATTCCCCCCAAAAGGGGGAAAAGCAGATTCAAAACATAAAATGACAGATGGTTTATTCCAACATCTCCTTCAAAGCTGCCAAATGTGAATCAAGTATACACAAAGCAGCAGCGGCATCTACGTTTTGTGTTTACAAGTGTACTCAAATTAGACACGAACCTTTACAGCTCCCAGTTGCTCTTTTCTGAATTTTTCCAAGGGTTTAATCAGGGTTTCGGTAACACTTAATGCCTAGAGAACAAGAGTGATAACAAAAGAACATCGTATTAGGTTTCCAAAAAGGAAAAAATTAGTATTTCATTTCCTTCTCCCGCCCCACCCAGAAACAAAATGAACAACATATTTAACTGCTTTATCTCACTATGCCAAAGCGACCACTGAATCACTCCTAAATTTATTCACACACAAGATCTCCATAAATATTTTCAGGGAAGAGGAGGGAGAGCAAAGTGCCAGCGAAATGTGCAACACAGCCCAACACAGCTCTTTCTTGCAGGGAATAGCAAGAGGGTTGTCTTTACACAACAAAGGGGTCTATCACGTTTATTAACAGAACACTTCTGTTTGAGATTTTTTCCTCCCCCACAACTCAAAAATTTTAAAGTCAACTACATTCCATTATCAGTTATCAGACTGCATTATACAAAGGGCTAGGTTTGTAGCTACAAGTCTAAATACACTCGCTCCGCCTTTCATTACTGAAAATTCCTCACGAGTATTTAAGGTCCATCAGTCACTGGAGCTCACAAGTCAGAGTAAACACTGGGTGTGGTTGCCAATAGTACAGAAGGCAGAAGACACACACACAGACTCCAACCACAACCACGTTAATTCTTACATCAGCTGGTTTGGGGCTTTTCATGTCAAGATTAAATCTATAACAAAAGATGCTGAAATTTAAATAAGAAATATTTATCTAAGGAGAATGCAATTAACATCAATACGCTGGCGAGTAGTGATTTTCTTATGCTTTCTTTCCAGGACACCAGATATATGCAGAATAAAAAAGGAAACTTCAAAACACTTTACAACAATGTGCCATCCCTCATTTTACCAAAAAAAAAAAAAAAAAAAAAAAAAAAAAAAAAAAAAAAAAAAAAAAAAAAAAAAAAAAAAAAAAAAAAAAAAAAAAAAAAAAAAAAAAAAAAAAAAAAAAAAAAAAAAAAAAAAAAAAAAAAAAAAAAGGAAGAAGAAAAAGAAAAGAAAAAAGGCCCCCAGAAATCCAAGCTAAAAATCACAGAAAATAATAAAAATAAGTGACTTAAAATAAGAAAGGATAACTTAAGTTAACCAAAGGCTCCTTTGCAGTGTTTTATTATGTAAAGATTTCTCCCAAAGAGACCATTCACACTGTGAGATAGGAAATCCTCAAAAAAGTGATAATGCCCAGAGTCTGAACTTCAACTGGGTTCCACTAGCTCCCACTCTGACAATTTGCTACTTAGGTGTCAAAAAGCTGAGGCAACAGAGATGTAAAAGAGCAACCACCAGGAAAGGCAAAAAGATCATCTCCAAAATATGTTCATTTTATTCTCTCTACATTGAAGACAATGTGGTCTGCACTAATGCCAAGCCAGAGCCCTTTGTACGAAAGAACAGAGCAGGGACAAAGTGGCACAACCCAGAAACCCCCACTGGAATTCCCACATGGAATGTCCCAAGTTCCATTTGGGAAAGCAGATATGAAAGGTTCTGCAATAACATTTTAAAAGGACCAAGATGCAACTGACATACATCGTATATTAATCTAAGTTCCAGGTGCTGGAGATACAACAGGAACAAAACTGGTACATTCCCTGCCCTCCTGGAACTTAATGTCTATCGGGGAGACATATAATGGATACATGAGTTGCATAAGTAGATGAATAATAATGGCGCATTCTAGGAATTCCTTAGAATGGGGGAGTAAGGCTGTGATGAGGACTTTATTAGAGGAGATATAAGGAGAAATGTGCTCAGGGAGAGAGCTTCACCAAAGAAATGACATTTAAGCTAAGACGAGAAAGATGAGAAGGCATTAGTTGGTGAAAGAGCAAGTGACACTGTTTCCAGCCTGAAATGTAGAG